>JAQGEQ010000040.1:0-128858 GCA_034620365.1 Pegea sp. RAD2-039
AACGCCTTAGAATAATCCAAACTTGAGAGATTTTTATCGTAAACTTCAGGGTGGAGGCTGATAAACTCATTAGTCTTGTTTAAACTCCTGTAATTGAAAATTTATTAAAAGTTGTTAACATTTTGATCTAACTGACATTGAAACACAATCTTCTGCTCGATTATAAGCACGGAATCCACTGATTGCAAATACAACTACAGATGCTAAGATACTAGTACCACAGTTGACAACAGTCACAATGATAGCATCCTTCAAGCAATCATTACTTCTTCTATTATAAGACGAAAATGCTAAAGCTCCTCCGTATCCAAGTCCTAATGAGAAGAAAATCTGAGTGGCTGCATCTTTCCACATATTAATATCCAAAACTCGTGAAAACTGCAAATTAGTAATTTTTCAATCGGGTTAAATTGATTTTCTTTGAAGAACTGTTTACGAACCTGAGGATAAAATAAGTATATCACTCCTTCTTTTGCTCCTTTAAGAGTAAAAGAAAAGATCAAAAATGTGATTAAGATGATATATGGAAGAACAGCACTGACATAGACAACCTAAATGAAATTTACAAATAAATCTAAACTCAAGTTTTGTTTAAACTTTCAAACATTTTTCGAGCTGGTAATTCCTTTCCTGATGCAAATGAAAACAATAATCCAAGCAGCTACAAGCGTAGCAAATATTGGCCAAACAGGATGATCAAAATTATTGATGCTTTCAGAAACATCTAACGTTGTTCTGGAAAAGTAATATTCAGCTGAACCTTTCTCAGCACATTCCTGTGGAACTAAATTGGAACTAAATAATGGAAATTCATCAATAAACAAAAACTCACTTTCACCAGTTGTAAAGTTGATTATTGGACACGTCATCCATTGACCCCCTCCGTTTAACAAAAATGAACGACTAAAGTAGTGTAAGGCCCATGCTATTAATACATTGTAGTACCAAGATATACAAAAACAAACCTAGAAAAGAAAAACTGTTAAAAATATCACTTTCGAAATTTATCGAGTTTTTACCATGATAGATGATAAACCGATCCCATATAAACGAGAATCAATTTGTTTCCAAGTTCCTAAGCTGCCCAAACCAATTCCTTGTCCAATAGCAAGCTCCAAATAGAAGAGAGGTAGTCCTAGAAGCATTACCATGGTTACATAAGGAACGAGAAACGCTCCTCCACCATGCTTGGAACAGAGGTAAGGAAATCTCCAAACATTTCCGAGCCCAACCTACAGAGGTTTGAAAAATTTACTAACATCTTTCTTGCACTTGACAACAATATAAATTAAAACATTTTTTATTAGAAAATATATAATTGATGGACTTACAGCAAATCCAATTTGGGCCAACATGTATTGGACCTTGTTATCCCACTTTTTTTTAATGTTTGGAACAACCATTACACTTACTGTTATGTCTTGAGTATACTGAAAAGTAATTATTGAAAAAATTAACCATAATTTAAGGCAATTGTAAAGTCTGGAAATTTCTAGAAATTCAAAATATGTTTGGTACTTACTTCACAACTGTCGCGTTGTCCGATGATTGACATTTGTAAATCTTCTGTCATTTTAAATATTTCAGTTTTTTAAAACTTAACAGTCAATTTTTAAAAAGTTTTCCTAAAATTAATTTTGTTAGTTTTAGTTGACTAATATTACTTTTCTGTTTTAGCAAATTAAAGTATATAAAAGTAACAATTAAAAATACTTGAAAAATGTTCTTTGACTTAGTACCAGCATTTATTTTCAAAAACTCGACAAAGTTGTTTATCTATCTTGTAACTGAATAAATCAAACAAACACATCTTCACATGATTGCTTCAGAACAAGTAAGTTATTTGAAATGTTAGAATTATCCAAAATAAGTTACTTTGACATAAAAGCATAGAAAATACTTTAAAACACTCTTGAAACTACATCTAATATATTTGTTTACAATTTAACTTTATTTAATTATTTGAAACAATTATAGAATCATTAATAGCATATAGTGCTCTCATCTTATTAATTTACTGTTAATTAGAACAAAGTTTTATTTTAAAACTGAATAAAGTTTCCACTGAAAAAAAGTATAGTTGAATTGTAATTAAACTTCATATAAACAAATTTCTTCAACAATATAACCACTTCAACTATACTATAAGTAATAACTCCTGTTAACCATGTAAGCTATCTTTCAAACAATGTATATTATAATTAAAGAAAAAAGTCAAACCTAACAAAAACTTATTCAAAATGTTTAGTCTAGATATAAAAGCTAATATAAACATAGATAATCAAAGATAAAGGTTAGCTTAAGTTTATGAACTTATTATTCTAAAACTTCAATATAAACATACTTTTGTTTATGACTTGAAATTACAATAGAAATAAATTAAAAAATTGTTTTCATTCTTAATATAAACTATTTTGACTATTTCTAATTCAAAATGGAAATATACTGTTCTTACTATTAATTAGATTTGACTAAATAAAAAATCAAATCATTTATAGTTTTAAAACTCTACTTATATAAAATAACTTATCAAATGTTTATAAGTTTTCTTATCTCTTAGTTTATAAATATTTATAATTCTTTCAAAATCTCAATATTATATGATATAATATCAGTAAGATATATATAAATGTTTAATGATCAAGCTGTGTTAGAAACTATGCTTAAAAAAAATGATATATTTGTTTAAAGTTATAAATAATATTAATAAAAAATTAAACATAAAAAACTTACAAAAAATTTACAAATAATTTTAGAGTTAAATCACTGACCTCATATTTATTATACTTTATCCCAGTAGTTCTGTGAGTGTAACAGTTTTAAAATGAACTACTTTCAGTAAAACAGATTTTATTTAAATTCTCTTAATGTTACAAAATTTTTAGAGTTTACAAAAGCCTTATTACAATAGTTGGTAACCACTCAAAACTTAAAAAAATAGAAATTTCAATATTATTTTAACTAATATTTCATCACAAGGGTTAGAGCTGTTTTTGAAAAAGACTTCTTTTGGAAATAAAGGAGAGTAACAAGATAGTTTGAAAAAACTTTAATACTAAACTTGTAATTTTGTTGGGTATTAGACGTGCTGGTAGTAAAGAGAGCAGAAAGCTTTTGCAATGAGAAAATATTTAAATCACAAAACTGTGGATGTGGTTGATGATGATGATGATGATGATGATGATGAAAGTTAAACTTATTTGATTGTATAAAATAG
Organism: Pegea sp. RAD2-039; assembly: GCA_034620365.1. Taxonomy (NCBI): domain Eukaryota; kingdom Metazoa; phylum Chordata; class Thaliacea; order Salpida; family Salpidae; genus Pegea; species Pegea sp. RAD2-039. Next base: position 3,218 of record JAQGEQ010000040.1, read on the forward strand.
TTCTTCTTCGAGCAACTATTTAATCTCGTTCAATTTGCTAAGATGCCTTTCATTGATTTGAATGTAATCTTTTATGTTGTCAAAGCTCACTTAACAGAAAGTTTACAATTTCGATTTATTCTTTTCTGTAGAAAGCAAATTCCTAATCAATTGATGTAACTGCTGATGTCATCGGCGCCAACCTACTCATCGACCAGAAAACGCTGCTTCTAATGCAGTAAAATATTTGAAAGTCTTGATTTAATTTTTAATGGGCACTTTTTCATAAGAATAGTGATTCACATCCATTTAATTATTTGACATATATCAACAATAACTTTCACGATTTTTAATTAAGTTGCAATCTTCGGACAGATCAAGATTGTCACATCGACAGGAGTATTTGCTGTACATTGGGTAGAATCTTTGCAAGTTCTCGTTGACATCAGAAATACTTCATCTCTAGTCACGCCAAACTGTTTTAATTAGCTAATTTTAACCACATGAAATATCAAAAGTGTGTGATTATCGATGCATAACAACCAAAATAGTAGTAACCATTAGAGGCGATATATTGTTAATAATCATTCAACCGTATAAGTAATGAAACCCTTGAAATATATAAACAGAATTAGCTAATCACATGATCAACTTGGATAACTCTATAATAAGGCATGGTTATAGCTGATATTTATTGAAAGGTACGTGACTGGGATTTTTCTTTCAGAAATTTGTGATCTTTGTTTGTTAAAGTGATATCTTTGTTTAGTAAATTCAAGTTTGAATACTAATTCAAAAATTTCCTTTTGCTGTGCGCTTGTAATCCAGTTGCTAGGAGGCTTGAGATGGTGGAGGGTATGAGGTTAGAAGCTGTGTGCACTGTATGGTTGTCTAGTATTCTTGCAGATTTATGATAATTCCCTATAGTTCTATCTAGCTTGCTAGATTCTGAAATTTCCTCAGTTAGTTCTCTGCATTGTGATGCTTCAACAGGGGTCTTTTATATTCTATATCCCTATTAGTACATCTAAACAAGTGTCACAGCCTAATCAATAAGATTGGACCCATTTCTCTTTCTACTTTAAGTCTACTTTTCTCTTTGATATATCTTTTTTCAGTTTTTATTGAAGTACAATCTTCACACAAATAATTATATTAATATTAATAGTTTTATTTATACTAATACAATTAAATGCTACAAATCGATAGTTAGAAATCGAACAAGATTTGCTATTTTGCTCTTTTCAAACTTGGTATTTGTAAATCCAAAAACAAGAAGTTATCTTTTAAAAACATAAAACAACAATCAGTAGCACCCTCATAGCCCCCTCAATAATGATGCAATAAATTTTTCTCTAATTCTAGTATATTGTAGATGAAATAAATCTTCTTTAGAATTTTGAATTAAAAGTTACTTAATTGTTAATGTCATGGAGACCTACTATTTCATCAGCCTGACAGCTGCTATAATTGCAAAAAAACCTTTCAAATTCCTTTTTGCTATCAACCACACGTTCTTTCTACTCATGCGAAACCGTTTTTATAAACATTTTATAAGCACGTGACACAGAAAACATTTGTAAGAAACGAAGCGTGACAACCAAACCATAGTAACCAGTAGAGGCGCTATATTAAAAGTCATCAGCCTACTATGCCACTGATAAAAAGCTTGCAAATATAAACACAACATTAGCTAATCAACTAGGATACCTTCATAATAATGATGTGAATACTTTGCTATTGAAAAAAAAACTAACTCTAAACCACCACGAGCATAAAGCTTAAATTTTTCAAATAAAAATTTGTAGCTTTGATATTAAGCCACATCTACCTTTTAAAAAATAAGGTTAATCCGATTAATGTTGCTAATTATTGATAAGTGGGAAGTTAAGTAGACCACCTAAAAAAATTCTGATTTCGGTAATGGGGGTTTTCTTTGATATTCTTAAGTGAGAAACAATTAAATATTTTGGTTGATAATAATTCATTGAAAATAATATGTTCGGATTATTTTGCGCATATTTTGTCAAAATAATAAAGTTTTTAGTTTGATGCTATGAAAGAGCAATTTTACAGGTCATAGTAGTAAGATAATTGACTAACACAAATATTTATTATTCCTAGTTTTATAGCAAACCTACAGATGGTCTTATTAAATCATTCAGTTTTTTTTAACTCAGACTTATATTACGAAATTTATTGAAACTGAAAAATATTTATAAATTAAAATTAATTAGAGATTGATTTTTACTTCTTAGCTGCCTGGTAAATTATAGTTTTATAAGAATGAAAATTTGTAAATGTTTTTTAGCAGTAACTTATAAATGTCGAGCATAAAAGTTTTGAATAAACAATCTCATGAATTGTAGTTTTAAAGTGATTTTTCATATCAACTTTGTATGTATTTGTTGTTTAGTTTCTAACCATTTTTATATCTTAAAAAATTTATTAATTATCTTTTAAATCTTATAAATTAATTGTTTTAGGTGTTTTATTATTTTCATGGTTGTTATAAAAGCTTAAAGTTGTAAGTACTACCTTTTTTTAATTTTTTTGAAGTTAAAACCTTTTCAAAACTTTGAGATATAAATTGAATAATTTAGTTAATTTTATGTAGGAGAAGTTTTGCTAAAACTTTTTATAATTTGTCTGAATTATAAACATATACAAAAGGAAGCACTATGTTTTTAGTAATCTTTAAGGTCTATAATTATTTGGATTTAAAAAAATAAATAGTTTCATGATTTAATTTTTTATTTCAATTTTAGAGTGATTTTTGAACTTTATTTTTTGTAAATTATATATTTTGAAAACCTACTTCTAAATCTATTTTAAAAGTATACATAATGCTTTTTATTTAAGTGTATTTTTTAAATATTTTTTTGTTAGATTTAAATCAATATTTTATTAATTTTATTATTTTTAAGATTTTGTTAAAGAACAATTATATTTATATTACTTAACTCTATGTCAAAACTAAATTGCATATTTGTTATTACTTTCTTTAAACACAGTTTTGATTATTCATTTGGATTAAAATTAATATTGAATCTAAAAGTCATGTTAGTAATAAATATTTATTTAAACTGCTTCTAAATTTTCTGTAAGAACTAAGTTATTATATATCAAAATGAATCCATTTAAAAACATCATGAAAATAATTTCAAGTGCTTTTATATCTTTTAAATTGAATTTAAAAGTTTATTTCTTTTCTATTTTAAAGATGGATTGTTTCTAATTATAAAAAATTGAAATTTCAACTCATTTGGGACATTTAACTTATCTTCTAATATTCTTTTCTTTAGAAATAAAACGAATCCAGCAAATACCTTTTAAATTAAATATATAGGTGGATGACTTTCAAAGATTACCACGAGTGAGTTATACATTTTTTAAATAATTTTATATTCTTATTTAAGTTCTATATCGTCATTTCATCATTTTTATTCTGAGTTGTAACTCTTGTACTTTATACTTCATGTTGGAAATTGGTATAGATCTCCTTATTTAAGATAAAATTGACAATATAATGATTTTTTTGGTTGTTTCATTGATTTCTTTTTTAAAAATACAAAATAAGAACTATAATTATTAAGAAGTTTTTTTTTGAAAATAGATTGTCTGGGTAGCAGTCACCACTAGTAAATATAATGCTTGTATTAGTGCCGCGGTTACAGATGAATAAAAGAGAGCGTCACTAACAACTATTCAAAAAAAAGAAATGTAAAATTGGGCAATCCCTTATGGCAGTGATGATTTGCTTGGAGGAAGACACATAGTTTTGCAGTTGATAACAAACAGTAAAAGTAAGTAACAAGTAAAAACGCAGCAAATATTTCAGATTCAATTTAGCATCAGAACTTTCCGTAGTATGTTTGCTGTTCTTCACAGAGCTATCTTTTGAACTTCATCACCTTGAAATGATGCTGACATTTTGTTCAGTAAACTTCTCAAACTCCTTCGATGTTATTTCAAAAGTAACAAACACACCTTCAATTATTTTCGTGTTTACTTTTAACATTTTTCTGATTTCTATTTCTAGTTACTTGTATTTAGATTTCTTTTTTTGAATTCTTTGAAGTTCTTACTATCACAGTTCTCAGTATCTGTTGTACATCTTCCTATTGTAGAATCGTTGGTTTCCCGTTTAGTTTTAAACCTATTTTTAAAAATTAAAGTTAAAAAAAAATTTTTTAAAAATTTTTGCTACCTTGAGAAAACTTAGATATTCTTAGTTAGAAGTTTTTAGTATTTAACGTTTAATTTTGTACCGCTACAACAAGTCCTTCTATTTATAAATTAAATCCTGCATTGCTAAATTATTTAATTGTGTGATACTTGAGTATACTCACGTATTTTTTTTAATTTATAAATATTTTTCGCTGAGATAAATCTTTTGTGTTGATATTTGTTCACCTCTTCTAATAGTAAATTTTGTACAATTTTCAATGCTAAAGGTCATTCTAATGTTGATGTTAATGTACGAGTGTTTGTATAGATGGTTATTTAAAGCATAGGTTTTCAAGTCATCCATATAGAACAAGTATGATTTTATTTTATTGTAAATCTTATCTGGTATTCTATCCAATAGTTTAAAAATGAAATTAATGAGATACAGAAGAGAACGAGTCACCTTGGATGACTCCTCGTGTGATGTTTATTTAAATGATAATCTTTCTTCTGCACGCAAGATGTACTCCAGTTTTTCATCAAATTTGTCATACCTTTTCTAAATAATATTGACATTCGATACAGTTCTTTTGATATGATGATCTTAAATTTGGGTCTGATATCCTAATAAGTCATTAAGTTGTGCGGAAAATGTATTTTATTCACTGAGTTCAAAGGTCGTTGTGTTAAAACAGACCTACTGCTTGTGTCAGGTTTACTAGCTAATGTTGGTTGTGATATTATTATCCTTCTATCAACTTCTCTTTTATTTCATTGATTTTTACTTGTACTTTTAATTCTACTTTGTGAAACTCTATTTGTGTTAGTATTCGTTAGTTTAATAAATTCTGCGATGGTTCTACAACTTGCTGAATCAAAATTTTAATTATATTCAAAGCTAACATCTTAAGCCAGTTGCAGTTTGTTTGCTTCGTTATTCATGCTCTTGTTCTTAAAAATGTAGAATAGTTTGCTTCAATCACTAGTTTATACTCCTCTTTTGTACAATTGAACCTTTGTTTACTTTTAATATCGATTGAAGATATTGTAGAAGTTTGGATACTGCTGGATTGTTTCTTTCAATTGAATATGGCTTCTATTATCATATAGAAAATTTTAAATATTTTTAATGACAAAAGTCATTTTAATCTTTTTCAATATAGCAGGGTTTTGGATGGAAGAATTTGTTTAAAAAAATTTCGCTTCATTCCTTATTGAGCAGCACTCTTCCTATATCCCAGAGTAAACTGATAACTGTTGAAGTCCTTCCAGTTTTGCTCTTTAGACACAACATTCACTTTTAAGGTTTTCAGATGTTGTTTCACTGTTATTATTGTTATTTTTTTTATTATATTTTTTAATATTTTAACAAATATTAGATGTTATTGCTTCATTGAAATGCTTTTTCAGTAAACAAAAACATTTCTGTACGATGAACGAAACCATAGAAGTAAAACTGATCGTTTACATTTGGAATCTACTTTTTTAACTAATCTTTCGAAGAACAATATTTTTAAGGTGATCATTTACTTGTTTCAAATCTTATTTACTTCTAGATTAAATATTAATGAAACTGTTGACAGATTTGAAAGCCACTTCAGCAACAATATTAGAGTTGATAGAGATATCTGCACTTGTTGTAGATGTTCCTACTTATGAAGTAAACTAAATTTCTTTGAATGCTTTTGTTAGTTCAAGTTAGTTCGAAACTTATTTACAAATTAGTTGCTCTTGCTTTGTTCAAATCATTTTATATTTTTTTTTTCATAGAAACTAACAAATCTTTAACAAATTTGCTCAAAACAACTTTGTCACGAAAATAGAGAGAAAAACTGAAGAACTTTCTGAGAGATGACTTCTTGCGCAATCTGTCAGGTAACTTCTCATTATAGCGCTATCTAGTGGTTTCTTTTAATGATTGTTTTTCTTCACAGAATCCATCAATTTGAAACTTGTAGATAAAATGAAAGCAGAACTTCGAAGGGGTAGTGAATGAAAATAAAAGAATCGAAATTCCTCTCTCAATATTAGAGATTCGGGATAAAATAGAATAAAAACAATAAGCATATAGATTGTCAGTTTCAAAAGAAACACAATTGTTAGTGTTGGTCGAAATTAAAACTTCTTTTTTACTTATTAGGTGGAAGATGAAAATATTTGAACTCGATAGACAAACATCGGTTGATGAGGTTGTCTATTACAAAATGAGAAAATCGAAACGTTTGATATGATGCTGTAATTTGTTCAGGTTTGATCGATTTTCAATAACAATGTTTTGATGTTTTTATACAATCCTCTTAGAATCTCTAGTTTGATGGTTTCCACTAAATATCTATATTCAACAAATATATTCGAAGATTTTCAGTTAAGTCAAAGAATATCTAATCTCATTAATCTAATAACTAAGAGATCTCGTCAGACAATCTGTTGTTTATGAGGTAGTTTCAAAAGTGCTACTTGTTGTTCGGAGGTTTTCATCTTTTAAATGAAGTTAGTTGACTCTTGTTTGATTAGGTTACCTCATTTAGTTTAAACTAAATTACTATTTTCATGATCATTATTTTTATATAAAGTTGAAAGATTACAAATGAAATGCATATAACAAGTTAAACTTGTACTACTGTTTAAACAGCTTTAAAACACCAATTAAGTTTTCCCTCATATATATCTATTGCAATTTTTTAAACAACCAAAGAAATTTTTTGGTATTAGAAACAATTTAAATTTTTTTATCGAAATTGTAGAAAATGTATTTCTTTTATTTGTAAAACATCAAATTACAGAACTGTTCTCTGAACAAAAAAAGTTTAAAATAAAGTTTAAATGGAAAATTTCTAAGAACTAATTAGATTTGGAATGCACAAATAAGTACTTTTCCAGCAAACAGTTTAAGAAAAATTTGTTTAACTTGCAGACGAATGTGAAATTTGAAGACATTCATCAACATCTTTCGTGAACCAAAACAGCTTGATAGATAATAGTTCCACGATCATCCAATCTCAATCACACTGCAGCCAGATATGAGTTTGTGGTAGTAGCTTCATTCACAAATTTATCTGCCAAAATCGATGGTTTCATCTTTATAATATTCATTTTGTCGCTTTTACTTTTGGCCTTTCATTGGGATATAGTTTTTTCCTTCTTACATTCTATCTTGATGTATTTTAATACAACAATGATATAAAAAAATTGTTTACTTGAACAGAATATCTGAATAATGTCGAAAATAAGTTATGTCAAACTGAAATATTTTTCTCATATATAGTACCAAAACTTGATTTAGCTAAAAATATAACAAACAGAAATCTTTTTTTGAAATTTGTGTTTATCTTTTGTTGGTTTTGTTTTAACGTTTTCACATTTAGAATATTGTTCTTGTTGTTGGAACCAGCAACAAAAACGCTGCTGCTTTTTGTACTAAGCTCTTTGCATCAAAAAACTTTAATTCTAAGATCTTAAAAGTATCTGATATGCAAATAGCAACAAATTAAATGAAAATTAATTCACTAAATCACTGAAAATGTTAAATATTATCATCTGCTGTAATGCTACTTTAGAGAACAAAATAAGATCTTGAAATACAGAATGATTCTTATAATTATCTGCCACCAAAAACTTTGTTTTCTATCCTTAGTGACAAAGGTATAAAAAACTAGAAATTTAATTTCTATGATTTTTATAGATATATTATCTTAATTTGAATTAATAATATGTTGATAAAGAATAACTTTTAAGAACACTTTCAAAACATATGGAAAACTGATTATTCTTTGTAGTTAATTCATCTCACAAAAATTACTTTTTTAAACTGACAGTATCTAAATAATAAAATTATTTATTTTTTATTTAGAAGATTTCTTATGTTTTCTAATAAACTTAAATGCCCCAAAGAAAAATGTTATAAAAAATAAGTAGCGGTTTGTTTTGAAATTTGTTTAGAAAAAATATCTAGCTGGATGCTATTAAGAAAGGTTTTATTTATTATATAACCAAATAAATTATTTTTGTTTATTTTGGGAGATTAGTTCAGAAACCTAAAAAATTCCGTTAGTTAGATACGAACTGAAACATTACAGGTGTTTTGTACCTATATATCCTTGAATTTTAAATTTAATCATTCGATAAACAGAAGTTACGTGTGTTTGTAATAAAAGAGTAAATATATATTATCAAGCCCCAAATTTACAAATAATTTTGCTGATAATTCTTAAGTTTAGTAATACATATATTACAATACTATTTAATTTTACAAATGAATATTAAATTTTTAATTTTTATCTTTAATAAATACAATTTTATCTCTACTGAACTTTTAAGAAAAATATATTAAACAATTTTTCATTAAGCTATTTTACCTACTTTACTTTTTTAACAATTCTTTCAACTGTAAAAGATCAATCAGAAGAATTAATTTTATTATAGTAAACATTTGATTAAACTTTTAAAGTTTTTTTTTAAACTAAAAAGCAAAATATTTCTTAGTAATTGACAGGCTGCTCTTAATTTTTACAAAATTCAAAAAGCCTATCACAAAGTGAATATAATAAAATAACTCTGTTCGGTGAATTACTTGAAATTATAAATTTACAAAATGTTTTAATTATTCGTGATCGTCATTTAGGGATCAGTTATTCCTTCTGGCGGTAACCCTGTGGTGATTGGAATTCAGAAAATTATATTTTTTTTATAGTTAACTTCTTAAGTCCTTTTTGCAATTAAAATATCAGGTAAAAAGTCAAAAAATTTAAACAAAAATAAAAATTTGTTAAAATGTAGATCTCTTATTTTTATTATAAATTCTAGTCATTTATTTAAAACAATATCAAATTGAAAAAAAAAAGAATTTTTTAAAGGATAATTCTAAATTAAAAAAGTGTTTAAACGAATTACGCTTTTTCAGAAAACTTGAAATAATATAATTTCACAAATGTTAACTAAAAGAAAAATAACTTTTTATAATCTTGTTATGTAGATTATATAATAAATGTTTGCTTTGAAACTAACTTATATGTTTATAATCCAATAAAGATTATTTACAAACAACTTTTAAATACAAAAAAACAAATATCTGAATTTATTACTTTGATTATCAATTAGTTTTCAACCATTCGTCAACAAACTATGAATAAATTACTTTCAAAATTCAGTTGAATCAACTGATTAGTTGAGTCATCATCGTCATAGAAACCGTTTCCATCAAAACTCAATCTCATTTAAAATATCTTCTTCTATCTCAAAAAGTCATACTTCTTGAAAGTTTTTAGTTAGTGATAATTCCAACTTAACGATCATTTTTTACTAATTCAAAAGTAGTCATCTTTTCATAACTTTTTTTACTCAATAATGACACCATATATAAGCACGTGCACATTTTGATATTTCGATGACGTCATCTCTAAAGATGATACTTTGCTCCTAGAAATTATTTTGTAAAAATCTAGAAGGAAAAAGAATGAAAGTTGAATCACTTGATAAAATTGTTGTTTGTACTTATTTTACTTACTTGTTTATACAAACTCATTTCTGATGAAATATGACGTCATTTTCATTAAACTATTAACCAACCAAGTTTGATGACGTCATTACACCTATCAATAATGACGTCATCTTGTTGAGTTGTAAGTTGATTGATAATAGAAAGATTAATGGGACTTTCTCTTATTGCTGAAACTAGTCATAAAATATTTGTGACTTTGTAAGAGATTTCGTTTCTGATTTCATTTTGTATTTATGTTTTATTCAATAGATTCAGTTTGATGGTTTCAAATAGAAATATGTCGGCAGAGTATTGTATTCCTTCAAATGGAACAGATTTGATATTTTTACTTCAGATGCAAGAGATTGTCTTTAATGAGACATTTTGTTTGATTGGAAAAAGCTGAGAGCTTGTAGAGTTTGGAAGAAAGAATATTTTATGTAAATTCTTCAGAAATCTATTAAAAAACTCAATAAAAAATCTTTAAAATCGTTTTCGGATAAATTGAAATTTTACTTTAAACCATCACTAAGTGTCATCTTGTAACTCATTCAGATTGTAACTCGATCAGTTTTTTCTGTAATACAATCTATTAAGAGTCGTCGATTTGATTTGATTCAATTGATTTGATTGATAATTTGAAATTCAAGTAATTATTTCTGTACGATACAAGCAGTCATAAGCTTGAGTGATTTTGTATTTAATATTTTTTCGTACAGATAATTTAATCGTATGAACCTCCGACAGGAATTATTATTAATATTTTTTTTAATTCTGTTAAATCTTTGGCTTCAAATTTTTTTTTAGAATTATTTTTTTGTATTTAATAAAAGAGCCAAGAACTAAGTGTGATTAATTCAAACAAAATTAAGGTTTGAGGTTAGAGGTGGGGGTTTAGAAGAAAATTAATCAAGTTAAGGCATGAAAATCATTTTCGAAATAAGTGAAAAGTTCTTAGTACCAATACATGTATTGTTGCAGTAAAGCAGTTAGGTGTAAATGAGAAATATTGTTTATATTATCGAGCAGTTTATGTTTTGCACAAAATTAAAAATTATATTGTACAAAAACTTTTTTTGCTATTTAATTTTTACAGCTGTATTTAAATATAATATAGTTATATTAGCATGCCTAATTTCTATCAATTGAAAGACAAATTTTTAAAATACTTTTTTTTTAATGTAATAACCAGAAAAGGAATTAGAGTTTATAGTAATCAAAAATAAAATCTGTTTTTTTCAATATAAAATCGACAACAAACATAAATATATTTGTACAAATCTATTATGACTTTTACTAAATTTTGTTGTTTTAATTATAATGTTATATATATGATTCAAAATACTCATCTGTAAGTACAAAAAATTCATAGTGTAGTTTTAAATGTTTTGTATATTTATCTGTCAACTTTATCATAACATATTTCGTATAAATCTTAATACGGACACATCTTTTCAAGAAAAGTTCATGTTAATTCCTATTTCTCTGTTTTAACTCTTTGTTTGATAACTTCGTAAGTGATTTCACTGATTTTTACCTCAAAAGTCTTTAAAATAAGTGATCTGTTCATTCAAATTTTTTAAACAAAATTTTGTCGAAAATTTATTCGTGTTCAATAAAAGTGATAATTTTTTATTAAAACTTAAATGTAACTTCTAATTGTTTCCATAGTTCAAAATCTTTGTTTAAAACAAAAGCTTAAGTATTTAGTAACCGTTGCTAAAAATACCAGTTTCATCAGTAGAACAAACTTTTTTGTAGTAAAAATATTTACAGAAATTTTTTACAATATGAATTTCATTGTATAACCATACAATTTCATTAACCAGACTATAAAAGAAAAAAAAATAACTTGAGTATTTAATGGATATTTACTTCTTACAAATAGCACTTTATACTGACAGATTTCTCGTTTCTAATAATTTTTGTAAACTTTTTTGATTTAGTTTAATGACAGTTGTAAATTTTTCGTGTGAATTCAATTTTTTACTTAATTAGCTATACTAAAAATGATATTTTAAGTTTTTATAAACTCTAACACTATTTCAATTGCTCTTTCATATACAGAATTTGTTGGTGCTAAAGATGAATGGTAGTGAAAAAACAAATGAAGATCAGGTAATATATGACTTGAACACATTTTTATTGTTTTTTGATAAAAATTTTACAAAAGCTCTTTATAGTTAAAACTCAATTTATTAGAATTGATTTCAGTAGGTTACAAAAACGTTTGTAACATTGTTGAGAAATAAGATATTTTCATATTTTTATATAAAAATAAACCGAATCAAATAGACATTTAGCATCTAGTGTCTGTTTTAAAGAAAAGTTCACCGGATTTTGATCCAGACTTAGAAGCATTCCTAAAAGAAACAGTGAGTACTTTCAATTAAGATTCAACTAAGAAATATTTCTAAAACTAAAAACGTATTATCTTATTTACTTCAGCTTCGTGCTTTTAACAAAAACTAAAAATAAAATTTTGTTCAATCTAAGAAGAAGCTGGAAATTTTGTTGAGTCGCTATATTCCAACACCATAAATTATATGGTGAGCTGAAAATTGCACAATTATGTACAAATCGTCTAATAAACAATTTTATAAGAAATCTATTAAGTAATACGTTTAGATTAATAAGTATAAAACTTATTAACAACTAATAAAATTCTTAAATTTTAATTGTTTATTTGAAGTAGAAATTTTAATTCCTGATTATTTTCAGACAAAATCTTTGACTGGTGAAAGTGGAAGTAGCCTTTTTGCTAAAGTAGGTTTAAAAGATCTTTTGAATTTAAAAAATAATTTCCAATCTGTTTGCAGGATGAAAAGATGAAAGGTCACAATCAACCAAATATAAACCTAATGGAAGTAAGTGTTTGTTTTTCAATGTAGCAAATTACACCAAGTGTAAGTGATAAGCGTGAAAACTTGGGTTTTACTAGCTGTAGAAACTTTCAGTTTCCTTTATGTCAGACTCAAAATGCACAATTATAATTGTTATATTATATTTTCTATGTTTTAAATAGCAATGTTATCTGCTGTTGAAAAACTAAATTAGACTTTTATTTAAATTCAAATTTTTTTATTTCAAATATAGCCATTTTCTTCCCTTTTGAAAATAGTTTGTTACAAATCAAGTAGATAAAGTTGCAAAACAATAACTGACTTTAGATAATACCTTTATCAAAGAAATTTAATCTTTGTTACTACCAACAATTTTAGAATATATCATAAATTTTTGATTTATAGACACTGTTTAATTGATATTTATTACTTAAAACACTTTTACTTTAAGTATTAAAAGTAATTCTTAATTACTAATTTAAATTAGTTAAGCTGGTAATTCTGCTAATTTATATTCTGTAATTCAAGTTACATTTTGTTTTAGTTATTTTTAGCTTTATTTATATTGGCTTCTTAATGTAATGAAAAACGATTTATGAAGTCTTCAAGTTTAAACTAACAAGCAAAATTTATTTAATTTCAAAAAAGAGATTGGAAAAAGAACTTGATGGAATCACACTGAAGGATGCCTTGAACCGGCAAGGAAAGTTACTAGCAAGGAAAACTGCTAGAAAAGAAAAAAAGATGCTGCATTCTGATGACCATTCAGTTTTCAGCAAAGGTAAAATACATAAAATTAGTTGTAATTAGCAAATAAAAACTAATTTGTAACTTTTTACTAACAGATTTTAACCAAAGTAAAGAACCTTTAGAATGTAATAAGGGAATGAGCTATTCTACAACTTCTTCTAACGTATCTTCAGCTTCTTCATATTCAAAGAAAGCCTTAAAAGCCAAATTGAGGAAGAAGCTGGTGCTTAAGAAGAGTGAAAGATAAATGGTAAAAAATATGAAAATTTGTAAATGTGAAATTAATCAAATTATTTAGATTATTTTATAAATATTTTAATTATTAAAACATTCTTCTCTTTATTGTAAAAGACGTTTAATTAAATTTTAAATAATTAAACTTTTAGTATTTCAAATTTATAAGGCTGAATAACTTTTAGTAATTGATATTTAGATACTTTTTGGAATAGATTTTCTAACGTGTAAAATCGTAGAATCTGTTGAATAAAACGATTCTGAGAATAAATTTAAAAAATAGTTTGAAAGTAGTTTTTTCTGTATTTTGGAATTTTGCAGTTTGTGTAAGAGAAATAAGAAAAAGTGACAATCTCCCAGATGTAATGTATATACATTTATTAGAAGCCAAGAAAACAAAACCATATCAACCTACTTCTTGAACAACCTATTTTTCCTTTCTCTTTCTAAAGATAAAAAAAAATCATAAGCGTATAAAAGATACAAGGAAGTAAAACAATTTTTTAATCTATTTCTAGGTAAATTTAAATAGTTTTCGATAAAGTTCATTCATTAGGAATTTTAAAAACTTGCATTTTTGATACAACCCCTTAGGATAACAGAGGTATGACCAAACCATTAAAAACCCTAAGGCCGTAAAAACTGATTGATTGATAACCATCTTTTTTATCAATAAAAACAGTAAATATATTTTTTTAGTTTGTTTCTGTTAGCTTGGTAATTTTTACAAACTAATAAATTCAAATTCAAACCATTGTACTTAAGCCAGGATAGTTTATTCAAAGTGTGTATGCAAAAATTAGAAACCAGTTGATCAAAACAATTGTATTAATGCTTGATTATTTATAGGGCTTGTACAAAAGTAAATAAACTCAATTTTGTATGTAACCAATTTTGTATGTAACCAAAGCTGCATTTCGGTTGTTTTTTTTTAATCATATATATTATCATATTATTATCAATTTTTTTATCATTTGTGGGGTATAGCACTTACCATACCTGCTCACCTTGCGGGAGGTTCCGTGTACGAACGCAGGTGGACACATATTTTTGACAAAAAAAAAATCCTGAAAAAATTTATTCACTTTTAAGACTTTAATGAGATCAACGATTGAAAGTAATAAGATGAATATTAGAGCTTGTGGCACTGATGTTAAATATTAAAGGAAACTGTCAGTTTTATCCTGAGTTTAGATTTATTTTCTTAAGTATCTCCTATTTTCACAGATTGTTTTTTCTGTGATGGTAATGTTTAGTATTTTTGTGAAAATTATTATGCATTAAACATAGTCTAGGCCTTGTCTACTCATAACTGGAGATAATGTGTCCTAATCAAATGCCTCCTGTGAAGTCATTAAGATTGCGTTAATTTGTTATCTTTATGAAAGTTAAAATGTTTATTGGTCGTTATGCTAAGTTTTTTAAATATCTGTAATAATAATACTATCATTATGAAAAGAAAGAGTTTATAAGACCCAGGTAAAAGGTGAGTCTGTTTAATGATAACATTTCTAGGAGACGAAAAGCTCCGCATTAATTAGTTGAGTTGGATCCTCATTAGGTAGTTTGTCACTGTACTCGGTGTTGTTGTAGCCTTATAAGCTCTGCTGAACACGTGGTTAGCATTAAGAGTGGAATCCTGCTACATGGGCAACAGCTGAATCCACATAATATCTGCCCTGATTATTATGTATGGTCGCTCTCAGCAGAAGCAAGCCTATATTGGCTCTTAGTTTAGTGAACATCCTAATATAAACATTTATCAAGTCTTAGAACTCCTCGCTTTATATATCTAAATTTATAAAAATAAAGCTAAGAAAGGTTGACTGCAATTATTAGTAAACTTAAGGTTTTTAAAAATTTTTTTGTATAAACTGAAAATATTTATAAGAATTGAAAAGTACTGATTCAAAAGTTTTATAAGTTATAAATGCTCATTTTTTAAAAATAGTGATATTAATGAAATATTTAAAAAATGATACAAAGTGTTATTCTAACTTTTTGAATACTTCTTCAACTATTAGAACAAAAGGATTATGTTTTTATGAAGTCAAACAAAGTTAGTTTAACGGTAAATAATCAATAAACATAATAGTTTATATTAACACCAAAAACAAACTTTTTTGCCTGTAAACTTTTTTAATTGGTTAGTGACTGGAAAGCAGACAATTCTTCTTGAAAAACATATTACATAACAATAATAATAACATTTACTTTCCTAATATAAAGTAAAGCTTTTAATTTAAAAATATTTTAATGAAATTAGCAATAGAAATTACTGATGCTTACAATTTTAAAATGATGTAATTGTAATTGCAATCATTATTGTATCTAAGAAAGGCTATCTTGTCTTACCTAAAACATAAAGGAATATATACAGATTATACACAAAAAGAATTGCTTGCTCAACAATCACTGAATAAGAGACTACATTTAATGCTTAAAAGAAACTCTTGTTTTTGGGTAACAAAAGGCACAAAAAGTTAACTGAAAATACCACTTATCTCCGCTGGGTTTAACCCACTTTGCTTAAAGTACTTTTCTTAGGGTAATAAATTTTTCTTATAATATAAAAAAGCAGAAAATATATTCTTATACATTTTGTTACAAGATTGTTATTGTGGTGACACCATAAGTGCTTTTAATTAAACTGAAATAACAACGCTGCTTAATTTTTTGTGAAAATTAAATAAACTTTTAAAAGCTGCTTGAGCTATCAAAATAGTACATAATAACCAAAAAGTAAATATTAAATTATTAAATAAATTTATGTCCAATGTTGAAAAAATTTACTAATTTCTTAATGATTGAAATGTTCTTTAAAAAAAAACATTAATTAATCAATTGTACAAATGAGAGTAAAAATTTAGGGTTTAGACACCAAAAATTCCGAACAATTATTTGTGTAATTACAAGAATTTTTCAAAGATTTACTTTTTAAGATTAATCCTTGTTCAAAAATTTCTAATTAGACACCAGATTCCACTTAGATATATTATAAGCTACCACTTAAGAAAATAATTTGAAATATTAGCGACCTGCTTCAGCTGAGAACGTTTGTCATGTGAGATTTCAGTGATGGAATTAAAAATAAAGTTGAATAGAGAGGAGCTACACGAGCAAGACACACAAATTCACTAATTAGTTAACCTTAATATTGGTAAGTCTTAATATCAACACAATGTACTCAGACGACGTTTTCAAAAAAACAAAAAAGAGTAGTTAAATCATCAGCAGATTTTGATTAATAATTGACAAGTGGAAATTCCAATAAAAAACTTGATTGTAAATTAAAGATTTTCAGAAACTTATAAATTTTTTAAATAGATAAACACTAAAATTAGCCAAATTGTGATTACATCATTATAATAACTTGCTTATGTTTTGATATGATGTTTTTGTTGTTAAAAAAATTCATAATATTTATAATAATTTAATAATAAAAAATCAGTTTGAAGTTTTGTTTGATTTTTTATCAAAATTTCAAATTACAGCTTTTTGGCTTTTAATCCAAACGAACATTTCAATGTACTTAAAAAATCTCTTTTATTATTTTTTTAAACTAAACTACAATTAATTGATTAATAATATAAATACCTCTTATATAGATAACAGTTATCATCTAAACAAAACGTGTTTAAGTCCTTGCATTGTAGACAGACTTAATCTCACTATCAATAGAAACCACCAATTACTGTAGGACTTGAACACTAAAGGTATCCAGAACAATATCCGAAACCAAATAACTTTACAATACCCAATATACATTGAAAATTTGAAATTTTCTGATATAATATTTTCATCTTTATTTGTAGAAATCAAAAAAATCAAAGGTCAAAAAAGTGTTTGGAAAGTTATTTAAACTTCAAGAAGGTTTTCTTGACTGCTGGATTTTTATCATAAAAGACTTTAGTTCTATTTTTTCAAGTTTCTTAATTATTATTTTTGTATTAATAAGTTAATTCTCTAAGAAAACAATAATCTAAAATAGTAAAATTGGTTTAACTAATTATTTAAACTTCATCTTTACTCAACTTCTTAGTTAATTGGTAATTTTAATCTCTTCAATGTAATAAATTGGTTAATGCTTATTATAATTGACTATCCAACCGTGACATTTCAGGGAAATCATATTTTAAAGCGTACAGCTTTTAAAGCTTAACCTTATTGTTTTTTTAAGTTGTCATTTAAATGACGTAAGCCAAGACTTATTTCAATTGAACAGGTGACAGAACTTCATTCTGTTTAAATTTTATCTAGAGAAGCTACTAAAAGCACTTGGCAAAATTTGTAACAGTACTTTTTGTAAACAAAAATTTTTGGTATTTTTAGTTTTTGTGGAAACTAAACTATGTCTTTTATTATTAGTAATCTTGATAAAAATCCAAATTTTTGGTGAAAACCTTTTTTTTTTAAATATTTAAGTTCTTAAGTTGACATTGACCTAAATTTGTGTTTAAAATCATTGATTTATAAATAAAAATTTTAAAAAAGCAAAAACTTATTTCGACGATAAATTCTAAAAACAATTTATTTTATAAAGTGATTAAATTAAAAAAAATGTTTTCGAGACAGAATTGAAAGTATGTTTTGTCCGTAAGCAAGATAGTATTTTTTTCTTTTTTTCAAATATTATTGTTTTCAATTTTACTTATATAGTCAGTAGATTCAATGAAATCAATTGATGATGTTTTTTGTTCTTTATATTTTGAATTCATTTGACAATGTCTAATTGCAATAGAAATTTGTGCTGGAATGAATAGAGCTATACTCAGTAAGATTAGAAATGAGCAAAATTTTTGTTTTAACTTCTTGATTGTATTTTCTTTTCATATTTAGCAATTAATTACTTTAGTCTTATAAGTCTAAGGTATTATAAGGCATTTTTCAGTTAGACTAATCTTTTTCTGCAATAAGATGGATTCTATCAGTAACTAACTAAATACTCCAAAATTAGAATTATTATAGAAACAGCTGAGCTAGTTGGCGAGTTTTTTAAAATAATTAGGATACTTTTATATTTTTAGATGAGATATTTAATTTTATACTAAGCAATTTGCTTAAGATATCAAAAAAAACAAATTTCACGCTTAAAGCTTAAAAAGTTTTACCTTTTAGGTTTTTTCATGAGTTTCTAAGAAAGAAGAAAATTCCACAATTCTCATTTCATAATTTATTCAATTAAATCAATAAATTTCTACAAATGCTTTTTCTAATAAAGAAAGTTAGCTGATTTGAAAACAGTTTATAAATGTTTTTATTTTTGATTATTTTGCTATCAACTTATTTTTTGCTCTATTAAAATTCATTAAAAAATTCTTGAGAAATAAACAAATTAAATGATGATTAAATATATTTGTTTTATGATAATTCAGTAGCATAATTTGATAAAATTTATGGTTTTGATTCGAAATATTGGTAAATAAGGTGTTAGGTAAACTTCAATGTTATAATAGATTTTGTAGATAATTGTTTTTTTGTAAATTAGTGTAAAAAGTATTTCTCATAAATTTCTTTCAAAGGTTATTTCAAGAGTTTTAAAAGTGTCTACTGAATTTATTCAGATTCGATAAGTTTTTAGTTATAAGCATTAACAAGCTTCTGTAAATTCGAGAAGCAAAATTGAGCTTTCTTACCTCATTTTAAAAAATCTGTTCAAGGTTAGTTTAAGGGTTAAAGATTATTTAGCCCATCTTATTTTTAATTACGGAGTTCTAGATCTTATAATTTCATTTTTTTTTACTTTATGAAAATTTAAACAAAGTAGGAAAATTTCCTTTTGCAATTACCTTTTTTGGTAAAAGTTTTGATAATTCTAAAATCAATTCAAATGTTTTCATATTTTCAGTTTAATACTGTCTTTAAACAAAAGCATGTTTTTCATAGATTAGCTAATTATAAAAGTTATTATCAATAGAATTATATTTTCATGAAATTTTTAAAATAGTCACAAGTAATATATGAAAACTCTAGATTAATTTACTTCTAAATAGTTACATCAAAATTTGAGTTACATAAATCAAAGTTCGTTTTGTACAGATAACTTTACACTTGGTGAAGCTACAAGAAAGCTTTTGTTTATTATGGACTTCACAAACAATATGAAAAAGCAAAATTGTGAAAACATAGGAAATATTCCTGAAGCATATTCTTCTTTATCAGAAGTTCAAACTGAACCACTTGATCTGTCCGTATCAAGTGCTTCGTCACGCTTGCGAAAATCTGAAATAACGGAGTCTCCTTTTGTTGGCAACCAGGATACATATTTCAGAATGCTGCTTAACTATGGTACAAATATCAAGCCGAAGAATGTTGAAGATATTTCAATGAGTCTTAAAACACGGAGCTTTAAAAGTTTCGAAAGATGGAAAAACTGGGCACGAGCAAGAAATATTAAAGTGAGTTAAACAATGTCACATGATTTTTCTTCTTTTAATGACAGACTTTTTACTAGTTTAAGCAATTTGTCGGCCACAACAGTGTTCCCTTAGATATAGGACTTGTTAAAACCGCAGATTTGGACAAGTGGTTATGCATTTTCATTGAGGTAAGAAAAAATTACAGTTAAAAGTGTTTCATTTAATTTGTGTTTGCTTTTAGGAAAATTTTTCGGGTGACAAGCATTGCTCTGTACGGATCCTAAAAGAGACTATGATGGGATTTCAAAATTATCTGCGTGACCACGAAAAAAGAAATAATTTCAAGCTTTTTAAAAACAAGTTATTTCGAAATTTTAACCAAAAATTCGAAGAAAAAACTAAAGAAATTTTTGAAAAAGTCAATAAAAGAAAAGCTAAATTGGAAAACACGATGCTCACATTGAAATTTATTCATGTTGAAGTTGTGAGCGGACAATTTTGCGATTCAACCTATCCAGCTGATCCAGACTTACTCTTCTTGAAACTTTACAATGAGAGAGAATCGTTTGATTTGACAAGGGCAGTGTTGTATCATTGCCTTGTCACATTCAATTTAAAATCCGAAAATGACCTCGTCAACCTAAGATATTGTCATTATAAATTTGGAAATGAGCAGAACAGAAATTTTGTCGAATTTGTACCAAATCAAAATTACTACATTAATAAATGTTATGGCGGATTACGAGTCTATGAAAAGCACTCTAGTGATTTATCAGTTTTCAAATTGTTTATTTATTACATTAACTTCTGGACAACTGGTAATTATAAGACTGAATCAATTAGCGGTTTCCAGAGAATTAATTTTGATATTTCAGTTGTTAAATCTTTCCAAAGGGAACTGTCTGCTGTCTCAAAAAAGTTTGTGGCTTCTCAAACATCAAGTTCATTACAACAACTTCTTGGTACATCTAACAGTCTCAGCAAATCTCCTTGCTTCATGATATCATCATCTTGGTTAGACCCGAGAAGTTATTTCAACAAATTTTCGGTGACCAGATCTACTAAATGTTTTCTCACAGTCCATTTAAAGAAACAAATATCTGAAGAGAAATTAGTGGAAAAGAGTGAACTTGCTGAAAACAATGAAGCACGGGTTTTAACAAAAGTCAGTCGATTTAAAAAAGTCAAGATTTCTCGCCCTATTTCAAACCAGATTAAAACTGAGGGTCCACGATACATTACCTCTGATGAAGATAGTGATGATAGTGACTAAAATTCAAATATATATTGTTTAGATGAACTGTTTACCACAAACAGTTTTAAAGTTTTGAATCGTTGTTCTCATTCCTTATATATTTATAATGTAATGTGTCAAAACGTTTTTAGTTTTGATTATAGTTCTAATGATAACTACATATTAGGATTTAAGATGTCTCGATTGTCTTGTGACTGAATAACAAGCGAAGAGGAATTTTATTTTAAGTGTTGGTTACTTAAGTTTTGACGTTAGAGTTTTCTATGCACCTCTAAAGATGAACTTTTGCTTATTATTATCGCGTTACCATGTGCTCCTTGTTGACGGTTTTTGTGTTATTGCAAGTGGTTATTACAAGTATACAACTTCCAATTTCTACATACGAATATCGTGGTCTTATATAATCTTCCCCGAATGCGTAATTGATAATAAACTAGTCTATATTAAAATATATATATGGAGAAATTTGCAGTAAACCTCTTTGGCTGAGTTTTTTAATGGGAATTATGTATTAAATGTTTGTTGATTTTAGTGGATTTTTAATTGTTCTTTAATATAAGCAACTATCCTGAAATGAAACTTGTTTTACTTTAAATTTAGTTTTTTTTTTAATTAAAGTTAAATAAATAAAATTTGCAGAAAGTTGTTACCTACGAAGTTAATTTTGTAATCATACTCAACTTACTACATTAAGTTAGACAAGTAATAAAATTTTCTCTATTCAGTTGTTCCACAAAAACATTCATCTCACTAAGTCTATTATTCTGGCTAGAAATGTCTTGGAGTAGATGAAAGGTATTTTTATAAAACATGAGCAGAGTTTCAAGGTTAAAGTTTCTAAGAACTTAAATTCTTAATTTAACAAAAAAACTAAGATTTTAAAATTCTCTAAATAGGAAAGAAATTAATAGGAATATTACTTTAATTTTCAACTTATCATATTAAAACAATTATTTCAAAATTCATGGCTGTCTTTAACTTTAATCAAAATATTTTTTTCATAATCAAGACCATTAAATCTTTAAATCAATTTTAGCGTTATGAGATCAGAATCAATTTATCAATAAATTATATGCAACTGTTTTAAAAAGAATATTTGATTTTTTTAAATAGTTAATAAATACGATAATAAAGATTTTTCATGTAACAATGCATCATAGTTCTCATAGAGAGGTTTATTGTAAATATTTTATATTATTGAATATACAAAAGTTACAAAAACAGAATAGTTTAATGCTACTATGAGTCAAAACAGTCTTAAAAAAATTATTAAAAATGTTTAAAAGATGGTTATGAGGCAAATACAAAGATGGACATAAGTAAGATTTTCTAACTTGCAAACCTTTTTCGAGGTTAATTTATCATTAATAACTCTTCATTTTAATAATTAATGCAATATTTCCTAGACTTTTGAAGAATCCATTTTTGGTTGATTTTTTAAAACTTAAGTTTGATAAAACCTGATAATAGCCACGTAGTTAAAATTTACGTTCAATAATAACTTCATTTATCTGCAGAACTCAAGTACGAATCACTCACAATCATATGACCGGTCATTTGATGGATCACCATCTAATATCTGATGTCCAGCATAGCTTTGTGAAACGGAGATCTTCCCTAAATCAACATCTCACTTTTCTTAATGTGTTTACAGCCCATTATTTATTTATTTATTACAATAAATGTGAAGGAGGGTGCCTAAAGAGAGCACCTCTCGCTAACACACATTCTCACAAATTAGATCTATTTGACGTGTAAACGAAAAAGTATATGACAATGAAGAATTGCACAGAATCATAGTATTGTAAAAAAGAAAAATTCACAGTTTAAAAATGGCAATGTTGGCGATGTTATAACAATTCAGCTTTTTCTTGAACAGCATAAGTGATTTTGACATGACAATCTCTGATGGCAGATTGTTCCATGTACTGATTGTGCGGTATGAGAAAAAACTTAATCTGGTTAACGTTGCTGGTGGAGTGGGCTTATTAAGATGTAATTTATGTCTTCTAAGTTGATATAACTTGAGGGAGGGACTAATGTTGAAAAAGTCATCAAACTGAAGATCAATTAGGTTGTGAATAATTTTAAAAATCAGAATGAGGTCGTATTTAATTCTTCGGATTTCCAAAGTATCTAGATTGCAGAAGCTGAGACGATGCTTATAACTCTCGTATTTGATATTAAGTTTCCTGCAAACCAATCTCGTAAATGTTGCCTGAACAGATTCGATTTTTCTGATATCACCAACTTGATATGGCATCCATGCACTGACATTGTATTCAAGAATAGGGCGTATGTACAGTTTGAAAAGGTTGACGAAAAACCATGGATCTTTAGAATTAAAAGTCTTTATGATGAGGTGGACAAGCCTGATAGATTTTCCAAAGATTCTGGAAACATAACTGTGCCATTTGAAGTCAGATGTCAGAGTAATGCCGAGGTCTATGACTGAAGATACTCGTTCAAGAATAGATCCATTGATGTAGTATTGGTTGCTGAAGTTGGCAGCTGGCTTACGGGAGAATGTTATAACTTCAGACTTTGTTGGCTGGATTTTAAGTTGCCAATTCGCAGACCAGTTTTCTACAATATTTAGTGCAGTTTGGAGTTTTGAGTGAGAACCAGATAATAGCTTGATGTCGTCTGCATACACAAACACACTGACATTGTCTACTGTTATTAGTCTTCTGATGAGGTCTTCAATGAAAATCAAAAAGAGAAGTGGACCCAGGACGGAACCTTGAGGAACGCCGCTGGTGACTTTACTAGGAGTAGATAAAGATCTTTCTACACGGGTTCGTTGGGTTCTACCTGATAAGAAATCTTCAATCCATTTTAAGATAGAGTTGCTGATTTTTATGTTTTTCAATACAGTAATGAGCTTGTTGTGTGGAACAGAATCAAACGCTTTAGCAAAATCAAGGTATATGATGTCACATGGAGTATTACTTTCGTAATGAGCTGTAAGCTCATTGAAAAAAGTGAGATGTTGAGTCAATGAAGATCTTTGCTTAACAAAGCCATGCTGGACATCAGATATTAGATGATGCTCCGTCAAATGGCTAGTTATATAGTTGTGAATGATGTGTTCTTGAGTTCTGCAGATAACCGAAGTCAGCGAAACTGGTCTGTAGTTAAGTGCAGTGTTTCTGGGACCCTTCTTATAAATTGGAGTAATAATAGCATTCTTCCAAATTTGTGGAAGTCTTCCCCGCTTAAGAGTCATGTTAAAGAGTAGCGATAAGGGTAGCGCTAAAGAAGAAGTACTTTTTCTTAAAAACAAAGCTGGGATTTGATCTGGGGTGTTGGAAACTGTTGATTTTAGAGAAGAAATAGCCTTAGATACTATATCAGCTGTTATGTCTAGATCTACCATCTCAGAGATATTTGAAAGGATATTGGAGTAGGAAATAGTAGGAGTATTGCCATCATCGGTTATAAAAACCTTTTCAAATTGTTTGTTTAGCAATTCAGCTTTATTCTTTGGTTCCATCACCAGCTGATTAGCGTTATCAAGCAAGGGAGGTAGATGAGATCTCGCCTTAAGCTTGTGATTAATGAAGCCAAAAAACGTTTTCTTGCTAGGTGAAGATAAGATTGCACTTTCTTTTCCTAAATAGAAGCTATAAACTGATTTCTTGTAGACTAGACAAAGATCTTTGTATAGAGGTTTGATGGAAGGATCTGCTTTAGTTTGTTTGTATAAGAGGTTTTTCAAATGCTGTAAATTCCTTAAATATCTTGGCAAGTGTGGTTTTTTGTTGACTCTATATAAAGGTATGAACTTTTTAATTGACTCATTAACAATGTTAGTAAACCTCGAGTAGATATCATTGATGTCTTCGGTAGAGTTGAAAACAGAAATCCAGTCAACACCTGATAAAAACTTGTTTATACTGTTATAATTTCCACGATAAAAGTTCCGTATGCTTGGAGTTTTAACGTTCGTAGAAAAAGTTTGATGGAGCTTGAATTCAATCATGTTGTGATCGCATGTCAGAGCAAAAGGTTCATTTTGATCAACGTAGATAACTTTCTCAGGTTTTGATGTGATGAGAAGATCCAAAGTATTACCACTAACTTGGGTTGGAAAAATAACCATCTGAGATAGATTATTGGCATCAAGGAAGTTTACAAAGACATGACTCAGATTGGCTGAATTAGTTTTGTCTCCATTCAAATTAAACAATTTTCCATTGAATGCTAAATTTGGGTTATTCCAATCAATTCTACTAAAATTAAAATCCCCAAGAATATAGATCTCAGGACAAACTAGGCTTTTCAGAACCTTCAATAAGGCCTTAATAGTAACATCATCGTTAACTTTAGACGGTGGTAGGTAGGTACATATAAAGCGGGAAAACTTAGACTTTGAGTAATGAAAATTGAAAGCAATAATCTCAAATCCTGGGCAGTCAATGGTATTTATCTTAATTCTTGAAATCATAGGTGCCAGTGATGTTTTATAGATTACACAAATACCGCCGCCTCTATCAAACAGTCTGTCACAGCGCAAAGCACGAAAAAGATCACTGTCATCCAGAAAGGAGTCAGGATAAAAGGGTTTCAACCAAGTTTCGGCAATGAAAACAAATGTAAAATCTTGAGAAAGCAAAAGAGCTTTCAATTCGAAAATTTTGTTGACAATTGACCGTGCGTTGAAAAACATACCTAATATAATAGAAAAATTGTCTTTTTGACACTTGTAAGTTTTGGTGGTAGGCTTCTGTGTACTGGTATCTTGAGCTGGAAGCATAGATTAATAATTTTGTGCGAAGAGAGGTTGAATAAGGATGATGTGGGTCCAGTGGTTATTTTGCACTTCCGTTTTTTGAAAAGACCTTCACAATCTTTAAAGCCCATGGTGGACCTCGAACTTTGTATTTGAAATCAGTTGGTTGCTCTTTCTGACTTCGGCTGTACGCCTCTTTTAGAAGACGCTTATTTTCTGAGCAATCATCTTCACACATATCATGTGCTACTCTGATGCCCTGGAATTTTTCGTCCTGCTTAAGCTTATACAGCTTAGCAAGAAACTTACGTTTGTCCCATCTTTCCTGAAAGGACACTTTTAACGGTCTTTTATGATTTGATCTTTTTGCCCCGAGTCTGGTCATTGAAACTTTTAGAGCGTCCACAAAACCAAGGCTTTGAGTGCTCATTTGATTAAAAGTCTTGATGTCATCGTCTTTATCAGTCTCGGAGACACCAAAGATGATGACATTGTTTTCTCTATACTCCCGGTTATGAAAGTAATACTTCCTGTGACATCAAATACCTCGATTTTGCTGAAGTGTTTGATTCTGTCCCACACACTAAGCTCGTTACTGTATTAAAAAACTTGAAAATCAACAGCTTCATCTTACAGTGGATTAAAGATTAACTATCAGATAGAACCCAACCAACTCGTGTAGAAAGATCTTTATCTACCTCTAGTTAGATCACTAGTGGTGTTCCCCAGGGTTCTGTTCTAGGTCCCGTTCTCTTTTTAATTTTCATTGAAGACTTCATCAGAAGACTGGTGATGTCTTAGATGATGTCAGAATGTTTGTGTATGCAGATGATATCAAGATATTATCTTGTAATCCTTCAAAACTTCAAACTGCACTACACACAGTAAAAAAACTGGTCTACAAATTGGCTGCTCATAATCCAGCCCACAAAGTCTGAACTTATAACTTTTACTCGTAAACCAGCTGCAAATTGCTTGAACCAATACTCCATCAATGGATGTATTATTCAACGAGTATCTTCGGTTCTAGACCTCGGCATTACTCTATCATCTGACTTTAAATGGCGCAATTATGTTTTTTATAAAATCTTTGGAAAATCAATCAACCTTGTCTTCCTTATTATAAAGACCTTTAATTTTGAGAACCCTTGCTTTTTGACCAATCTTTTCAAATTGTACGTACATTCAATTCTTGAATACAATGTTAGTGTATGGATACCATATCAAGTTGGTGATATCAAAAAAATCGAATCTGTTCAGGCTTTATTTACGAGATTAGTATGCAGGAAACTTAATATTAAATATGATAGTTATATACATCGTCTCTGTTTCTTGAATTTAGATACTTTGGAAATTCGACAGATTAAATACAACTTAATTCTTATTTTGAAAATTATCCACAATTTAATTGAAATTCAAATTGATGATTTGTTTTCCATTAGTCCTTCCCTTAAGTTATATCACCTCAGACGACACACATTACACCTTAATAAGCCTATATCACCTAGTACATTGGTCAGAGCAATTGTTTTCTCATACCGTACATTTAGTACATGGAACCAGCTGCCATCAGACATTGTCATGTCAAAGTCAGTTGTGTTGTTCAAGTAGAAGTTGAATATTGACAACATTGTCATTTCTAAACTGTGATTTTTTTGTTTATTCTCTTTTTTATATTATTAGCATTCTATGTAATTGTTCACTGTATATGCTTTGAGTGATATCGAATTACCATTTGTTACATCTTTTGCTTTCTATATTTTTGTCTAAGTGGATGTTATTTGTGAGAATGTGTGTTAGCGAGAGGTGCTCTCTTCTGGTACCCTCCTTCGCATTTATTGGAATAAACAATTAATACTTTGCTTTTTAATTTTGGATATATTTTTTGACAAACATCTTTGAACACTTTCGAACTTTTCTGCTAGTTATCTTAACCGGATACTAGAAGAATTTGAAGAGAGATTAGATGATATCAAAAAGTATAGTATGATAATTCATAGAATCTTATATTTGCTGCTACTAGTGATTTCTAAACCTCCTAAATCAGCGAGGAATTATTTTAACTTTCATGAATATTCTGTACTTAAGGACTGCTGTAACCCAAACCCTAAAATGTACTGTTGTAGAATCTGATGTAACTGTGTATTTGGCCACGTCTCTATTTAATGTTAAGTATATGTTAATTATCTTAACAATTTTGTAAGAATGAAATTTTATTGAGGAATATTAAGAAGCTTTTATACATCAAAACTCGCTAGACGATTTTGCAAAGTAAAAAATGACAGCATTAAGTTTAAAAGAACTTTCGTCTTATATAGAACTAAGAGAAATACTAACATGTAAGTAGATTGTTTGGAAGAGCAAATATGAAAGAACGACCACAAAAATGACTTCGTATACTTGTGTACTAAATAAAAGTAAGATATACTACTAGTGTAGTAGGTTATTTAGTACCTGTCTCATTGTGTCAGATGATGATAAGATTCGATCTATGTCGTTGAAAGTTTTTGTTGAACATTTGTTGATCAGTTAGAAATGAGAAAGATACGATTCTATCCATTTACGTAAATGTTCAGCTTCTTCTCTTACTGAAAGTCAATCAAGATTATTAAAAATACATAAAAACAACAAAGCGGTATTTTCAACACTTACTTGTGTGTTTTAACATGTTTAGCCAAGTGGTCAGATCGAGAAAAACTTTTATTACAAATGCTACACTTGTAAGGTTTCGTCCCATCATGCAATCGACGATGACGCAGGAGCTCATCAGAGCGTGCAAATCTCCAAGTGCATGAAGGATGATTGCATTTATAAGGTTTTTCTCCCGTATGCCGTCTACAACAAGCACAAAAGTTAGTTTACTCCTTAACCTAGTTGTTTTTACCTTATATGAATCTTTAAATGAGATCTTTTCATGTAGCTGTGCTTGCAGCCTTTATAGGGACATGCAAATCTAAGTTTCTTCTCTTTGCTGATCTCTACATCACTGGATGTAGATCCAGGAGCAGCTGTAAGATTCTTGTGCGCTGATAACACAGGAGATGGCGCAATCTTTGTCAACGGTTTCCGAGATACATGTCGCTTGCTGCTAACTTGAGGTGAGGTTACTATCTTGGCTGGGTCTGAGGTGACAGGGATGGAAACTGGGACCATTTGGGTGATGGTAACTGGAACCAGTTTACCATTCAGAAGCATAAAAAATGGTAGCGAATCTGAAGTGACATTTGAGGTTGAAGCTGAATGAGAAGGTTGAGTTTTAGTTGTGTAGACAGTGAAATATGATTCGTGTTTTTACCTATGGTTGTAGGAGATTGATGGTCAAGTGACGTCATCGTTTGAGTAGAAGTCGACTTTAAACCACCATCCCTACACTGGTTGCTATTGGATCCGCCAACGGAGGAAGCATCATCAAAAGAAGATTTGACAACAGTAGACTCAGTCTCGTGAACAGCTGGGGTTTGATTTGTTCTTAAAGATGATTGATTGAACACCGGCTTGGTTTGTAACACTTCATTGATAAAAAATGAGTTATCAGTTTGGTCTACACTCACATATTCTTCATCTGAAACAAACCAATCGTTATTAGGCAAAATTGTTTCTTTCGATAAACAACTTGTTTCAGAAGACAGATAGATTGAGTTGTGACTTGTGGATAAGATGGAACCAAAGTCAAACATGGCGCCATCAGATCGCGCTTCATTAAATTGATTTTCTGTTAAGCCTTCAAATTCCATTATATTCGTTAACTCGTTGTCTTGTGACGACACAAGTGGGTCGTAGAAGTCCAATTCAGTTGTGGGACAGTTGGCTGAGCTTAGAAAGACATCAGCAGCATGAAGAGTGGCCAGAGCACTTTGGTCGTCTTCAAACACCCACGAAATGTCATCATTGATGCTGGGATCTGATGAGGAAACATCATTTACCGTAGATTCAAAACATGAAGTAGGATCGCTATTAGTTGGTTCAGAATTCATGCTGTTGGCTGTACATAGTGGTGATGATAGGTTAGATGACGTATCCATGACAATTTATTACTTGGTGACTAAAGGTCTTGAAAGAGATAATTATTCTGAAAAAATAGAAATATTTAATATGATTTAAATATTGATAGATTTATTTCAAATAAGTTTTGTTGTTGCTTAAAATGTCTTAAAAGTAAAGATTTATAAACTTTGTACAGAAGTTTGATGAGGTACACAATTTTATTTCTGAACAAATTAAAAGTAATTCACAGTTAAATTTTGATA
The DNA here is from genome assembly GCA_034620365.1 of Pegea sp. RAD2-039. Classification (NCBI taxonomy): domain Eukaryota; kingdom Metazoa; phylum Chordata; class Thaliacea; order Salpida; family Salpidae; genus Pegea; species Pegea sp. RAD2-039. The sequence continues at coordinate 33,266 of JAQGEQ010000040.1, forward strand.
AAAAATTTATCTAACTCAGATAGAAATATTTATAAATTTGTGATGATATGTGAGATCAGTAGGAAATCAATAAAGTGGAACGAAACTTCACAAGGTGTACAAAAATTTCAAACTTAAAATGTATTTCTAATTTATTAAAGTTTTTTGAAGTTTGGAAAATCGATTTTTGTGTATAAAATTTTGATTTAATCTAAATTTAATCTTGTTATTTAGCTTTTAGTAAACAAAATGTTTATTTATTTATTCATTTAACGCGTGGCTGTGAGTGACAAACTCAACATATCTTTTATCAAACAAAAACTCAATATTAAGCGAAATTATAATTGAAAGGTCTTACATATCACATTCTAAGATTTTTACAGAAAGAATAACAAAAACTATAAGGGTATAATTAAAACGTAAATCAAAACTTTAATATAACAAACAAGCAGAAAATAATGATGAAAATAGAAGTTTTATATATTATTTGTTGAAAAAATTATTCAAACTACATCTTTTGAATAAAAGTTTGAAACTGAGATAAATTTTGATGTAGTGATAGGAATCGAGGAGGGATATTTAATCATGGTTATTCTAATGAAAAAGCTGTTACTTCACTGAATAATATTAAAATTGTTGAGAGATTGAATTTTGGATACTGAACTTCTAAGCTCTATGATTTTCCAAAATTGTACAACAAATATTATTCAGTGATACAAGATACCAATAAAAAATTCAAAAGTTTATAGACTTTTTTTTAATTTAGGAAAATTAAGAAAACAAATTTTAGGAAAACAAAAGTAAAATAAGTCTGTTTTCAAATTAAGTTGACATAAATATCTCACAGTACAATTGAAAATATTTTCTAAGCAAAGCATTTGTAGAAATTAAAAAAAAAACTTTGTAAAATCAACAAGCTTCTTATATTCTTCTTATAAACTATCTTTGTTTGAATGTCTACTTGTTCAAAAATAAATGTCAATAAAACCTCAGCAACCTTAAAAACTAACCTTCTTTAACCTCATTTCATTATTAAGCTGTACTTAATTCAGAAATATTTTAATTTATTTAATAAATTTAACAACTTTAAATAAACAATTGAAACAAAAACAAATATTTAGTTTATCAGAAAAATCAAAATTATCTAAAAACTTTTAACTTACTACAAAATTAAACCATTTATTAATTTCTTAATAATAAGAAATAAAACTATACACACTGCTTATCTAAATACAATTTAAACTTAAAGAAAACAATGGGTTTTACATAGTTTAAAATTAATATTTATTCTAGCTAGTAACAGTATAAGTTATTTTAAAACTTATGAAAATTTCTACATTGTAATATTTACATTGCAAAAAAAAACAAAAAAAAATTACTTAAGAAGAGTTCTATCTAAATTCAAATCTGGTAATTTATAAATAATTTAAAAATTATATATTAACAGCATAGACTTATTTACTTTTTTTAAACATTTTATAAGATTTCGTTTTTATGTGAAAAAAGTACACAATCTAAAAATAAAATTTTACCATATGTGCCATGATTTCTGATATATAAGAAGAAAGATTTATGAAAGATTTACAACAAAATCTTTACCATAAGATTTGTATAAGATATACATTAACTTTACTAATGACTTGTAAATGATATATAACATCTTCCAATAAGAAATTTGTTAGAAATGTTCAACAACATCTTTACTAGAAGATTAAATAAATAACAAATTATACAAAATCAAAAATAAATATAAATCAACTAAATTCAGTTACAATCCTTAGAGCTATAAATTCATGTTTAAATATTTGCAAAATAGTAAAACCTTAGAGAATTTTAAAAGTATTTCTTAAGTTATAGTCATAGTTTTTATATTACTTTAGGTTAAAAAGATAAACAGAATTACAATTAGTCATACTGTGAATGATTTTATTTAGAAATAAATAATTTTCAATAATGAAAATACTGAAATGCTTAAAATAATTTAATATTTTGTAAAAAACAAAATTAGTTTTAATTATTTTTATAAAATCTATTTATATTTTTTATAAGCTAAATTGATAAAAATGTAAACAATATATAATTCAACCAAATTTTTAATTATCAAAATATCAATTTTATTTGAGATGCTGCAAAATTGTTAAGGATGCTTCTGCATAAAATGAAAAATAAATATCATCAAAGCATAACTACTTAGATGATAAAAATAAATTCTTGATTTAAAAACCAAAACATAAAGAGAAATATAAAAGAAACACTTTGTTTATGAAAGTGCCATAAAGTTATAAATAAAAGTATCTGCATATGTTAGAAATGAGCGAAACCAAAATAAAATTATTGATAATAAACACACTCTAAATGAACTTTAGTTTTTATAACTGCTTATTTAATTGAAGCTATTAGATTAATAACCATGACAAAATTTAGGAAGTATTTTATATTCTAACAAATTGTACTTTGAATCTGAGTTCGTAAAATATATTTCTCCATTCTTACTGAATACTAACATTCACAAATATTAAAAGTTTTAAGATTGCAAACGGTAGTGGAGTTTATCATTTCATAACAATAAATGTAAAGTGAATTTTTAGTGAAAATTAGGAATTTAAACCAACAGTTCTGATTCAGGGTTACCAACACAAAGCAATTGCAGTCTTATAGAAATACTAATTTTTCAACTAGTTTTGTAGCTCATTAGCATCCTTTCTAAAAAAGGTTTATGAGATAAAAAGGCTATTATAACAACAAAAATTACCGAGAAAATATTTGAATAAACGATTCAATTATAATTTATGTAATTAAAATCCAAAACTTTAGAATTAAATGGTTCTTCTCCGTAGTGCAGCGGTTATGACCCATGCCTAGCACAAAAAAAGTACCGGGTTTGATACCGAAAAGATTTATTAATTTTATTTATTACAATAAATGCGAAGTAGGGTGCCTGAAGAGAGCACCTCTCGCTAACACATATTCTCTAATATAACATCTATTTAATCAAAAACTTAGAAAGTAAAAGATGTAACACATGGCATTTCAGTAGTCCTCAAAGCATATGACAGTGAACAATTACATGGAATGTTAATATTATGAAAAGAGAGAAAAATCATAGTTTATAGATAAATAAATATTATAACAGTTCAACTTCTTTTTGAGCAACGCCAGCGACTTTGACATGGCAATGTCTGATGGCAGCTGGTTCAATGTACTATGTGTGCGGTATAAGAAAAAATTTGATCTAGCCAATGTACCAGGTGATATAGGCTTATTAAGATGTACTGTGTGTCGTCGGAGCTGATATAACTTGAGGGAAGGAGTAATGGAAAACAAATCATCTATTTGAATTTCAATTAAATTGTGGATAATTTAAAAAACAGCAATTAAGTCGCATTTAATCCGTCGAAATTCCAAAGCATTTAAATCGAAGAAACTGAGACGATGTTTATAACTATCATATTTAATATTAAGTTTCCTGCATACTAATCTCGTAAATAAAGCCTGAACAGATTCGATTTTTTTGATATCACGAACTTGATATGGTATCCATACACTAACATTGTATTCAAGAATTGAATGTACGTACAATTTGAAAAGATTGGTCAAAAAGCAAGGGTTCTCAAAATTAAAGATGTTTATAAGAAGGAAGACAAGGTTGATTGATTTTTCAAAGATTTTGGAAACATAATTGTGCCATTTAAAGTCAGATGATAAAGTAATGCCGAGGTCTAGAACCGAAGATACTCGTTGAATAATACATCCATTGATGGAGTATTGGTTCAAGGAATTTACCGCTGGTTTACGAGTAAAAGTTATAAGTTCAGACTTTGTGGGCTGGATTATGAGCTGCCAATTTGTAGACCAGTTTTCAGCAGTGTGTAGTGCAGTTTGTAGTTTTGAAGGATTACAAGATAATAGCTTGATATCATCTGTATACACAAACACACTGACATCATCTACTGCTACTAATCTTCGGATGAGGTCTTCGATGAAAATTAGAAAGAGAAAGGAAACCGGAACAGAACCCTGGGGAACACCACTAGTGATTTGACTAGGAGTAGATAAAGATCTTTCTACACGAGTTGGTTGGGTTCTAGCAGATAGGTAATCTTCAATCCGCTGTAAGATAAAGCTGTTGATTTTTAAGTTTTTCAATACATATTTGTTTCAAGGGAAATAAAAACAACCCCTTTTAAAAGGTCCATGTTAGTCTGGTTGATGACAACACTTCAAAGAGAAGCTGAAGTCCCAATTAAATGCCAAAGTTGGAGCCTCGCAGACAGTTTATCACTGAACTCAGAGTTGTTCCGGCAGCTCCTGCGATACCAGCTGGTCGAATTACATCAATCTATCTGTTATTGTTGTACATATATTGTTGGCATGGAAAGTGGAATCCTGATGTATGTCCTAGATATCCAGTTTGTCTAACCTAGACTACGTCCTGACTGTTCGCGGCCGAAGTAGCCAATAATCAATCACAACTTTGATTGTTGTTTCTTGCATTTATTTTTGTTTTATTAAGCGCATTGCTGCAGATTTAAAGTAAAAAGCAAACAAAATGAAAACAAACAAAATCATATAACTGCAGTTTGACATAGAAACTGTCTTTAGTATAATAATATAAAAATAAAATGGGAACACTGCGGAGACATAATTGAATATACGTTTTAAACTGAAAACACAACCTAATAAAAAATTGAAGAAAAAACTGGCAGCATTCATCTTTACAACAATTTACTTAAATCGATGTTATAAGGATTTTATATCAAGCATAAATAAGTTTAATTTTCAGAACTGTAGAATAAAAATGGTCAATTATGGCGCCTTGGAAAACATGAATACAATCTAAAGAAATAGGAAGTAGAATTAAGGATGATTGCTTGTTGTTTATCTTTTAGAAAATTCTTCATCGGTATGAAAGCTGACATCTGCAACACTTGTGACTAAAACTGGAAAAACACTTCGGGAAAGAACTATTAATTATGATGATTAGTGATAATACTAAATTATATTATTATAATATAGATTATGAAATTATATTATATAACAAAAATAACTATAGCTATTTCAGCTAATAAGGATATACTAGGTAGCTTGCCAAAGCTAATTAACATATTATTATCACCAGATAAAGTTAATTGAATTTATTGATGTATATACACTATTTTATTTTTTAAGTTGTTACCTCCTTACTTAACTTTACAAATATAACTTTGTTTTCTTTTATATAATTACTGTATAAGGTAATCTCTTATACTAAACATTAATCTTCAGCTGCTTTTGTGCAACTCAAAATGGAAATATCTGTAACACAACCTTTTTTGTAAAGTTTGTGCTCACAAGACATTTTCATTTAGAGTTACTAGAAGTTTTTTATGAAAAAGTAAACTTATCACACTTTAAACAACAAACAAAATTAAAGTAAAAAAAGTTGTAATAAATTTGATACGATTTATTATTGCAAAACCTAATTAAAATTGTCTATTGTCAAAAGAAGTTTGAACTTTTTCTTTGAAAATAAACAGCTTTGTTTAGAATAGCTAAATACAAACAAAACTTAATTTTGATAACAAATCTAATTTTATATGAAAAATTTATGTTTTAAATATAACAAAAGTCACAAAAATTTGACAACAAAGCTAGACAGAAGAGTTTCTAAAGCAGCAAGTTTATTTATAAGTGTCAACTTTTAATCTAGCTTTTTGTGAAGTATGACTAAAACTACTTAAAACTAGAAAACGAAGAATAATATTAATATTGATACTTAGTGATAATACTAAATTATAATAATGAGAAATGAGCATAGGCTTTTTTGCTGATAAGATAGTTTACTAAAACTAACTAGCATATTATAATGACTAGATAAAGTTATATTGAAATTACAGTGTTTTTGAAATTTACAAATCTTAAATCGCCTCTACGAGAAGAGTCATATACGTTATATAATTACTGTGTACGGTAATCTCGCATAGCAAATATTAATCCTTAGCTGCTTCAATTCAATTAAAATAGAATTTCTATACGATTGATTCTCACAAAACAGTTTTTGGGTAGCCAAGAAATTGTCATAAACCATACGCGATTCTGGTAATTTTTCTGATTTAAACTGCTGAATCTTTCACTGCTGATCAAAAACAACTTTATAAATTTCTCTTATTTTTAAATTCGATGATTTATAAAATTTAATTGTATGTAAGTACAAAAAATATATTTCAAACGGAAACAAAAACCAATATTTTAGAAAATTTCAAATATTTTATTATGAAAAAAGTATTCTGTTTTTAATCCTGAAGTTAATTTAAAAAGCTGTCGACTAATTGCAATTATAAGTGTTAAGCTTTATTTTTTAAGTTTTCAAATAAACCTTAAGATACAGAGCTTAACACCTAAGGTTGCTAAATAGGATTTTTTATGACAAAATTGCTCAAAGTTTATTCTAATTTACTAACTAGTTGATATTACATCAACATTTGTTGAAAAAAAGTTAAACCTTTTGCTATAAGAGTTCAAATAAATCCTATTATACAAGATTTGACAAGCAAAACTGCTGATCAAAAAATCTTTTTAAAGAAATTGCTTAAACACGAATATTAAAATTACTTCTGAATCACAAACGCTGTATAGTGCAAAGTTATATGGTAATATTTTCACTCAAACATTTTTTAAACTAATCTTTGAGTAAGAATATTACATATCGATTCGCTAAATAAGCTGAATAAAATGTGTATATCCATCGATTAAGAGTAATAAGTATTAAAGTTTTGTTGTTATTTAATAGTTTTCTTGTTTCGTTTTACTGTTCCTGCTGATCCAGAATCACTGAAGAATGATGCTAATACAGCTATCGAATGGGGAATTCTTAGATAGTATTAATGATAAGCAAATTATCAGGAACACAGCATATGTATGTATGAAGCATAGAATCATTTCAAATGCTGCGTGATTAAATAAATGTTTGACGGTCCTTGTACGGTAAATAGTTATTATTTAACCAAGTGAAAGTAATTTTGATTTGCCAATTACATACTACAATTTGATTTAAAAGGTTGACGTCTTTACAAAAGAATTGATAAATGAGATTTAACATCATAAGCTCTCGTATTCTAATGAAAAACTTTCAAAGTTCAAACTGGATAGGTTCATCAAATATTTTCAATGGAGACTAACTTAAGTATCTTTTAACATCTTCTTAACTATGGAATCAGAGAATAAGATAACAAGGAGCTCTATTCTTTCATTATTTGAATCTTCAACATCTGAGTCTACTACAGATCAAGCAATTCAAAGCTTGCTTAAAACGTCTTCTAACTTCAGAAAGATTAAAACTTAATTACCGTTTTCTAACTGGAAATGTATGATCAATAAAGAACTATCCTTACTGTGATCGTTATACAAGCTCTGAACAGTTATATTCAAATTGTTGTCTTCCTAAAAGTGCATTCCCAATTGTATTAAACGTCCACCAGATCGAGAAAAGTTTAAGAGATGAAGTTTTCTTGACGTTTTCAGTGGTGTTCCACAAGGTAGCATAATCTGCCCTCTTCTCTTCAACATTTATATCAATGATGTTACAGAGAGTTGTATATCTCTAAGTGGTTCTAAAATTAATGATTTTTGCCCACCTTCTTGGTACTAAAACCGTTGCTTATGAATATTTTTCAGAATCAACTAACAACTCGAGCTAGCTACCGACAGATATCTATATCTGTTAATAATTACAACTTCAATCTCCAAATCAACATCAGCTGACGTTTATATAAAAAACAAAAAAATTGTCTGAAACTAGGTCTTAAGTTTTAAAATGAACTCATTATGAATTTAATTTTTTCATATTTAGTTCATAAACTTCATACGAAATTTTGAAATCTTCCACGACAATAATTACTTGAACATTTATTGAGCTTTTTACCAAATATATCCCTACTAGATTAGACTTCAACTCTTCCGATTGAAGTTCTTAACTTATGAAAGATATTAATTTAGGTTAAGTTGAAAATTACTACAAAATTGAATTTTCTTATTTTAACATTTTGTAAGATAACCAGATAATGAATTTTTCAGAAACAAAATTTGAATAAGACTTGATCAATTTCATCAATAAATTTAAAAAGTTTGAACCGTAATCTGCATTGATATCGATCTATATTATAGCACCAAAAACATAGTGAAGGATAATAAAAATCCAATTCAGAAAATTAAAAATTGGATGGTTTGCCCCTTTGATTAAATCTAATAAACTTTTAAGAAATTTTTATAATTTTTCAAAACTTGTAAAGTTAATAGTCAGACAAAGTATTAAAAAATATCAAAAAATTGTTTTTAATCTTATTCTCGATAACTTTGAACAAACGAAAGAATTGAAAAACATAGTAGTTGAAAATTATAAATACAAAATTATTGTTTTTCTCAATGATTTATTTGTCAGGGTTAAATAACCACGCTGTTTAGAATATAGTTGAAGTAAACAGTTTTCTTAGTATTTGTTAAACCATTGTAATGGTTTTATGAATAGAATGATTTAATTCTAAGCAAGAAAAATACTTTATACTTAGAACATTCAAATTTTAATTTTTATAATGTTTTCTTTGAAATTTAAACATTAATAAATCGTTATATTGTTATTCCTAGTTATATACAAAATAAGAATAAAACGTGGAAATGGTAATTTATTATCCATTATTGGTTTTTACAAAAAACAAAGATCTTAAAAAACAAATAAATATGTATATTTCTTATACATTCCCTCAAACGTTCAAAGAAACTCTTTTTCAAAAGTGAAACGATCAACAATTTTAAACTTATTATACAGAAAATATATTTTTCCAATAAGGTAATCATATGCAATTTTCTTCACTTTCTTTTTCTGTTTTGTCATATTAAATAACCTATTCATAATTTATATATTGGCTCTGCAATGTTACTTTACTTTCTATAAAATTTAAATTATAGTATTTCCGACCTTTGCATTATTTCTTCGCTCAAAATATTTGGGTTTCGTTCCTATAAGTGCTGATGAGCTTATCACTAGTAGCCAACCGTTGAATTAAGTAAACAATGAAATATACTCAATAGAATAAGGACGTCAACTTCCTAAGCAAAAAGAGGATGTATTTATCAAACTAAACATAAGCTACTATCTTGCAACCTTTAAAACTTCAAATAACTAGTGGAAAACCATCTTTTCAACAGGTACCTCAAAATACAGCTAAGTCTGAACTTTTATTCTACACCTTAATAAGCAGAGGTTTTCTCACACCGCACAACTAGTACTTTGAACCAGCTGCCATCAGACAATGTCATTTAAGAATCACTCGCGCTGTTTAAGCAGAAGTTATACTTTCTAAGACTGCAACAATTTTTATTTTGTAACTGTATGACTCTTTTACGACGAGCTGTGTTTCTCATTTTTTGCAGCCATGTATTAATCAGAACAGATTTCATCCAGCATTTGGCCTTAAAGAATTAAACTGTAGTTTCTTTACAAAACAAATGTAAAAAATAACTGACCATATATCTTTAAACGTTCCTTGTAGTTACCGTAATCCAAATTTATTTTCACAGTATTGAAAATTCAGCTTTAAATTTCATTTTATCTGTAAGAAAAAGTTTTATTAGTAATCATATTCAGTTTGTTTATTTTTTTAAAATAAAAGATTCATAAAATATTTCATGAATATTTAAAAAGTCTGGAGGTTAGAATTTATTTTTTTATTTTTTTAACAATTTCTGATTCAAACCATGATTGAATACCGCAGGTTGCTTTTAGTACAACTTGAATCAAAACGCACTCTATTCAAATTTTTGTCATTAAATTTTTTGAATAAGGGTGCATTTTTGTTCAAACTGCCTAAATAAATCTGCTTTTTATAAGTTGAAAAACCTTTACTTTTCTGCAATAATTTTATTCGGAAAATATCTTGAACAAATAAAAACTATTCTACTTCTGTGTCATTTTAGCAACTCTAATGATGAAGATGCTTTTAAAGTTGCATTTAAATAAGAATCAAAAAATCCTAAAATTAAGTGTTTAAATAGATTACTACATTTAAATGATGGTTTAATGTGTAAAGTAGCAAAAAATAATTACTTACAAATAATAAAAAGAAATTTCTTGAATTTCGACTTCAAACAATTGACTAATTCGTGTTGTTTTCTGTTCCATTTGTAACTTTTGTTCTAAGGACAACATTTTTAACTCAATCTCTAAATTTCATTTTTTTTACCTCACTTTAGCTACTAAAAATCTTCATTTATGTTTTCGATTGCGTCATTTCATACAAAAAATGCTGTAGGCACTGTGAATGCATGAACGACTATAGGTTTAACTGAAAGATTTTAACTGTCGAGCATTTTCCGCTGTTTCCATCTAGTAAAGATAAAAAAGTAAAAATTATTTTATTTTATTTTCTTTTGTTTATTGCCGCCGGCAAATTACTGAAATTAAATGAAATGAAATTAAGTGGATGAATTGAGGGATGAATTTTTAACATAAAGTTAAGATGTGAATACCAATGCAGGTTTTTTGATTTGCATAAATTTTTTTTTATAAAAGTGAATTTCATTAACAGAAAATATATCAGAGTTTAAATCTGATTTCAAACCAGATCTTACTTAAACCACTTTTTCAACTCAACATTGCTTTCTAAATTATCAACTCTGTGGGTGTATTTGTTTCTCAGAAGTTAGAGAATCTGCTCACTTGTCACCATCTAGGTACTTAGGCTTGCAAAATTGACTAATTACTTTTATGGAAAGTAAAAGCGCCCAACAAGCAGTTACTATAAGCGACATAAGGTAGAAGGTGAAAAATATTTCATGATTGTGGATAAAATTAAAGATATAATTCTCTTATTTTCATAATTAAAAAAGGGTGAAAGACTCCAACATGAAACCAATATTATTCCAAAACAATCTTAACTTCATTTTCGACAACACAATACAAACGTGATTACAAAATGAAAAGAATCAGTAAGCTATTAGTTTTACAAAGGTGGGAGATTTCAAATTATGTTGTATTCAACTCTAAAAACAGCTTAAATAAAAATTTTTGTATTAAGTAGTTCATTTAAAGCCTTTTCTATTTGTCAGCACTTTTCAGATTCAATTTTCAACAAATAGTTGATGACGCAAAAACTACTGACAAGTTAACGAGCTAATATAATATCGAGATAACTTTAAGAAAACTTACCAGATTTATCTTCAACAATTTCTTATTATTTATGCTTTCTTCAAATGTCAATCATAGCAAAAACAGAAGAACCAAGTGTACATCATAAAGAAGTTTAAGCCCATCAAGTATTAGTCCTGATAAAAAAATATTTAAAAAATAATCAAAAGATAGAAAAAGCTGATACTTATAATAAAGCAACAAAAGTTTAAAATAAAATATTAAGTGAATTATCAGTTAATAAAATTCTTAGTTAATAATAAAAAACTTACACATTTTTAAAGTTCAGATCTATAGAAACAGTAACCAACCAGATTTAATTTCAGGCCAACTGTTTGATATAAATTGTCTACTGGCAGTACCACTTCTTCCTTTTTTCTACGATTTCTCGAACTTTCTAGAAATAAGCTGCTTTTGCGCATGCGCAGTACTACTTACAACGTGGTGGTTGGCCACTAGTAGTAAGAATGATGTGATTATTAATGCATATTAAAGTTGTGTGTGTGTATTAGTGCGAACGCGAAATTGTTTTAGCGCGAAATTGTTTTAGCGGGAAATTTTTATAGCGCGAAATTTTCTGTAGTGCGCCAATTCCTTTTTTTTCATGTTCTTACAACTTTTTAGAACTTTTCTAACTCTATAAGTATATTCAATAAAGTATAAAACAAAACAAAAATTAATCTCATAAGTCTCTATATAGAAATTAATAAATATTGTGTAAAATTACATAATAAATGAATTTCTACTAGTTACTATTAATTAATTCAACTAGAAAAAAAACTTCATCTAAAAAAATTTGAAAAAAATGTTTGAAACTTTTTTAATTCAAACTTTTACACGAAGAAAACTTTGGAAAATTACTTCTATTTGGGTTAATATTATTCTAATAATTGGGGCATCGAAACTAATTGATGATTAACATTTTTTTGTTTCTTTTATGGTTGACTTTTTCCCTTGAAATCCATTTTTAATTTTACTTTATATAAAAGTATCAGAAAATAAGAATAATTTGTTTGTAAGCAAGTGGGGTTTAATTTCATTGTAAACACCACATGTTTGATTTTTAACTACGTCTAGTTAAAATAGTTTGAAAATTCTGTTTTTAAAGTCATTAATAAAATCGGATGTTTGGCACAATCATTTGGTGGTTAATCCCAAAGAACTGACTGCTAATGTACAACTTTTCCTTAAATTAAATAGCAATAACAAAAGTTTTTTAACTTCTTTTCTTAAAATGGTAGTTGCTTTTTTGAATAGTTTCTTAGAAACATCTTATTTGAATGATGTGATAAAAAATCAGTTAAACTTTACTTAAATAAAAGTAAATCAAGTGTAATCTTTCATTAAAAACAATCTTGCTTGTTTTCAATAGATTTGATTGTTTGCTTATAATTAAGAGAAAAAATCACAAAAATGAAATTTGCACGAATCTAGAATTTTTCAAACGTTTTTTTCATGCATATGATATTTTGCTTCTTGTACACCAGTTTTAAAAGTCTACTAAAATGTATAAGAAGAAATAATGCCTTCCGGCTAGAAGCATGAATCGATACCACTTTCACTCTTATCACATCCTATCATTTAACATCTTTAAGTAAAACAATTAAAAAAAACATTTTCAAACAGTTACGTAGTTTAATCTAGTTTAGGAATACTGTCATTTTTTGAAATAGAAGTTTTGCAAAAGATGCACAATTTAACAAGTGAAATATCTTATTCTCATTTTTATAAAAAAATATTTTAGTAAAACCATTCATGAATCTTCAATAATAACTTACAACATAAAAAATTGGATTTATTAATGCAGTTTATAAAACATATCAAAATGTTTTAAAATCAATTTACTACAATGTAATAAGAACTAATAAAATGTAAAACATAAGACCAAAAACTGTAAAACTGAAGTTAGATACATATAATTTGGAATTAAGAAATGATTAATGCAATTTTTCAAGACAGGAATTTATTCAATGAACTATACAATTTAAAACTTATTCAACTTAATATTCAAACGGCAAATTTTCAAAAGAATCTTTTAAGGGTGTAACAGTTGAGTTTTTCAGATAAAATTTTTTATCAAAGGATTTAGACCATCGACTTTAAACAATTTCTTATACGATTGTTCATAGAAAGTTTTTTATGTATTATTTCTTAAAGCTTTAAATATAATAGAAGACAAAATGAGAAATATTAGTTGAAATGAGATTTTAATACTTTACTTTGAATGATGAACATAAGCTACAAATTATATTTTACATATCTTACCGGTTGGATTTACGTTTAGAAAAAACTTTAATGAACTCATATATAAAAGTGTTTAAAAAAATATATAATATTGAAAAGCTATTATCTAGAAATTATCAAGCCTTTAAAACAAGAATTATTTACAGTTTTAAAACTATAATTGCATAAGAGATTTATTCCTAATGTATATAAAACTACAAAAAGTTATTTTTTTAATTCTTATTAGGGTAATATAATATTAATTTGAATTAAAACCCTAAAGTGAAAAAAGTAAACATTAATATATTTCCGGCTTTAATTAGCATATTAGAGTTAACAGCAATTTAATAATTAATCAATTTTAATTATAAAATATTTTCGACATTATATCTTTCCTAGCTTAAACTGGCTGATGATAGCATGCTCTTTATTGTACACTGTCAGCTTGCGGGGCTAATTTACCAAATCAATTACAAGCAACAGATTCTCTTATTTTTGAGAAATTAGTAATACGAAGTAAATAAAATATAAAATCGTTTTTAGAACTTTACTTATCTTTGATGATACAGATGAACTTTGTAGTTTAATCTAAATTTATCAAGATAATAAAAGAATTATTGCTAAATATTTGTAAGTTTTACTATTTTAATGACCGCAAAAACGCGCTTTTAACAAGTAAAAGGTAAACTGTTGAAAATAAATTTGGCAACTTTTTAACTTTACTACAAAGAGCAATTTTATTTCCAATTTTAAATGAAATACCCCAAAAACTAGATATAAAAGTAGATAAGCAGATAAGTAAGATTTTTAAACAAACCCTGAATAGACCTTACATTTTATAATCATAAAAAAATAAAATATTTTTATTTAATCCAGAGAATCTAACTTGTTAAAAGAGAACTCATTGTAAACAAATGGTTCAAAAAATGTTTGCTAAAAAGCCATTTTTGTGTAATGTTTGTTTACTTTCTAAGACACTTTTCAAATAAGTCTTATAAAACTAATAAAATTATTTTAATAAGTATTTTTAATTATTATTCTTGTTTATAAGGATTAAATTTTATTTATACTTAAAATATTGTTTTTTGTTAGTTCTGTTTCAAGTTGTTTATAATTTATTTCGAACAACAAACATAAACAAAACTAAATATAATAAGTATTTGGATTTATAATAAAAATTTCTAAAACTCCTGAATTCAAGGCAATAAAATATTTGATTGTAAAAATAAAATTTATAATTCAACTCAATTTTTTATGATATGTTTTGTGCTTAATATTGGTTGTTACTTAGTGATGTGAATTATAAATTCTTGAATTATGAATTTACAGTGAATAAAAGAATTTTTTTTTAATAATTTCTAAAATAAGTATTAAGGTTGAACTTGGATTTATATTAAATTTATTAAATATTTGAATTTTTAATTAAAAAGTTTAATTAGTTTTCATAATTTTCATGTAATTAAAGTAATTTATTTTCTGAAAGGTTTAAAAATTTAAAATAAACAATCTGGATGCAATACCTTTTATATCATTGTTGCAGCTTTATTTACTCAAGGTACCTTATTAAATTTTTACAAGAACAAGAGGTTTCTTTGTAAGCTTCTAAACCTTTAGTTTTTATTTTAATCTCTATTTAGTAGATTGCCTAATGTGATTTTTAAATTATGTTTTAGCAGAGTCAATAGCAAATTGAGATGAAACAAGAATGGAGATCTTGGACTTTCTAATTTTCTTCAGCTATATGTTTCTGAATGCTAACGTATTCTCAAGTTCACAGCAATTTCAATCTTCTACATTTACATAATTCATCAGAGTCAGTTGAAATAATTTCATTTTTTAAATTGTAAAATTTTTGCCGAAAAAATTGCAAGATATTTTTGTTAAGCTCAAACTAATTAATTTTTCTTTTATACAAGCAATCGTGTCGTTCAAAAGAAGATTTTTAACCAAAAGAGGACGCTTGTAGGTTTAATGAAGACAATTATGAAAAAGTATTGAAATCTCAAAAATATATTATTGCTGCTGACAGTGGTAAGTAATTTAATGATTGATTAATAAATTCTGAATTTAAAGTTTATTGCAGAAAACAACTTGAGACTCCAATAGGTGCTTGAAATAAGAAAATTGTTGAAATCCATCTACGGGTTAACAAGCTGCAAGCCTCTTTGAGAAAATATTTAAAAACTTTAAAGATTTAATCAAAAAAAATTTTATTAAATCTAAGATAAATACTATCTATCAAATTTTCTTTAAAATATTTTTTTATTTTTTATAATTATCTCTAATGGACTTAGTAAGAAACATAAAAACATGTTTACAGATTGATTATAATTCGTAGCTTATGGTAGTGTGATGAAAGTTTATCTAAGAAATCCAAATCGTCTACCTATTGTTGTCGATGTGTTGCAGCTTCATTTAACCAAATATATTTTTATTTTTGTATCAGACCGAAAATATCTTCTAAACTCGTCATACTTTACAACTAATGACATCTTGTCTGTAAATACCCTACTTTGTTTGTAACACTTTTTGGTTGTACAGTAATTACTCTCATTGGAGTTAAATACCAGCTTGTTTACAAACTAATTGTTTACTTTTGTATTTTTTATTTTGATCTCTTTTGCCGAAGTTGCCCAATGGGTATTTTTTTAAATGTTTCAGCAGAATGACTAGCATACTGACTGCATTCAGTCTGGGCTTTTAATTTTGAAGTATGCATCTTCTATAAGTGTTGTCAGTTTACCAGACTGACAGTGCCTTATTTCACACTGAATGTGTCTTTTTCACACTTTCTATAATACCTACCTACAGCTTTCTTAGTATTATACTCCTTTGTTTTATCAAACCTTATAATCCAAAATACAAGTAATAATCAAAAGCAAGAACCAAGTCTCTTTTAGAACTTATTACTTTTAGGCCTATAATCGCTGCTGCTTTATTTAGTGTTGGCGAGAGGTGCTCTTTTCAGGCACCCTCTCATGAGATTATTGTAGTAAAGAAATTAATAAACAAGAGATTTGTAACCACGTGATGATACAAGTGTGTAGGGAATGATCCGTGACGACTATATAAATAGTGGCCAGAAGCAGCGCCAGTTTAAAAATAACAACATCACTAGTCAGCTAACCAACCAATCACAATCTTATGTTGAAATCATGGCTTTATCTAATGACGTCATCAAATATAACTAATCTGTACCTCAACAGCCTTTAATTTTCTATGGGTTAGAAAACATTTTGACAATAAATCTTTAAATTAAATTAATTACAAAATACTATTCTTACTTTAATTTTGAGATAAGATTTTATGTCAACTTTTTGTTCACTTTCTTTTTACCTCTTTCTACTCATTAGTCTCCATTTGAATAAAATGAATTTGCTTGAATGATAAAGAACAAAATTCTTTCTAAAAGTCTGAAAAGAAGGCGCAAAACTTTGCTTGAATAATTATTTTATTTTTTCAAACTTATGTGTTAAAAGTAAGATAAACATTTGCCTATGAACAATAACAAAACTTCTAATCAGTGGTCATTTCTGACGTCATCTTAAACTGCTTGTAAACTGATGACGTTACTTCATTCTGAAAAGGTTTAAAGCGCATCGTTGTGGTAAGAGCTTGGGAAACGATTGATTGATAATAACTTACTTTGATAAATGAAAATCGATGATTAGATAATTACAAAACAAGAAAACAAACTTACAACGTTCGTCATTATTATCTTCTATCTTTAAATGTGTCTTTCATATCTTACTTTTCTTTAATAGATGCTAATGAAACATTTTAGTTAAAATTTTGAAGACCTTTATATCTTGGTTTCAAAATTAACTGTTTATTTAATTTGTTGTTTATGCTTAATAATAATAAGTAAGAAAAAATAATCCTGCTAAAATTTAAAACAGCGCAGTTTTATTATAAATTATTAATATAATGCAATATCCTGCACCTAACCTTGCTATACACTTCTACGGTTTTGTAACATAATTACATAAGCTACCCTTGAAGTAAATACTATACCTGTTGCAATATTATTTTACAAAATAACTAATTTTTCATTTCTTTCTGTTAAAATCATAATTGTATTTTAAGTTCTAAGGAATTAAAGCTATAAGAGTAAACCCAGGCAAAAAACATACAATTCTTGACCTTGTGGTAAGTAACTGGGGGTTGAAGTGTGATGTTCCCAAGATCTTGATCTTAATATTGAGAATCACTCATTATAATTACTTTTCAAAATATTCAACTTTTATATAAACATATCTTTTTTGAAACTTACCTGGTAAAACCTTTATCTAAATCAGAGAAAATATATTATTAAGCATAAGTTTGCTCACTTTTAAGTTACTCATAAAGAATTATTGTTATTGCTACTACTCTTCAAGTATATAGAGTGAGGATAGTTTGATAGTAGTAAAATAATCAATCATTTGTAATTAAAGTAAAGTTTATTATTGTCAATTACAAAATTTTCACTCAAATTAACTGCCTGAAACTCGAAATATTACCAATAGTATTAGAAGAATGCATTTAGCCTGTTAAACATTTAAACTTTAGTTTCTTGTTTGAAATATCAATTGACTTTATTTGCAACAACTTTTTAAATATAAACAAATTACAGCACCCTAAAATCAAATTATCAAAAATTAAGAATTTATTTACTGAAAAACCTTGACTGCTAAGTACTATTTTAAAAATTGATCTAAAGCAGCATTTCATTAATGTGAATCATATCTGTTTATTGATAATCTTAATTTTATTGATTTGGTTTGATGCAAAACTAATCTGTGATTGAGTTTACTTCAATTTTATTTTGTTTACTTTTTAGTAGTTGTAGAAATTACTTTTGTAAACGACTAATTGTCAAAGTGTGAGATATTTCTGTAAATGAGTTTTAATAATTTTTTTGTCTTACAGAAACCTAAGCGTGCTTTTTGATCATTTTTTTTGTTTAAATATCATCTTCAATTTTCTTTATTATCTGACACTCGTGTAAAAGATATTTTATTCAATGTGTTGAAAATAGCAAACCGTCACTCTCGTGTAAAATATCTTGCATATCTTCTAATTTCTCTATAAGATTTTTGAAAGTATTTTTTTGACTTAGATTTGTAATAACTTTTGTAATTTCTCAAAATTTATTTTGCTTTGTTAGTCTTTAAGTTTTTTATTTGCTGATTACAGTTTCAGAAGCTTAGAAGTGTTTTTTAAAAAACTTAGTTTTTACAGCTTTTACTATAGTAAAATTTAAAACTTTTTTAAGAATTAAAAGGTAACCATAGTCTATTCATAACTCTTCAGTTTCATAAAATTTTTGTTAGCTATTTTTTAGAAATCGAAATTATTATTTTTAGATGCTTACTGAAGGTGTAAATGCTTATATTCGATTCAAACAAATTGAAAATGTTGTGGAAAGTATTTTTCAAAATGAAAACACACAAGTTTATTTTCAAAACAACTTTTTCAGTGCTTGTAATATTCACAATTACAACGAAGTTATAGCTGGCTGTGTGTATCAACTTACTATCAAGCATCTACAAACAAAGGTAATTCTTTTAAGCGCAAAGTAGAGTGCCCAAAAGAAGAGGTAACACCTTTTCTTACAAATAGTTCAATTTTTGTAAATAAGTAAGATCGAAAAATAGAAAAAAATGATAAGATTTTGCATTTCTAGAGTCTCCACACAATATAACAGTATATTATTTTATACATGCTAATAGTAAAAAAAATATAAATCATCATAGTTTAAAAAATGAAGTTTTTACAATAATAAAGTGGTTTAATTTCAGTTTAAATAACGTGAGATGCTAAAATCTTTCCTTTTCTTTGATTTTATATAATGGTAAAAAGCATTCCTTATCAAAACATTTTGTATTTTATCTGAAAATTATATTTATGATAAAATTAAGTGTCGTTCTTCTACTAATATCTAAGAGCAAAGTATTATTTTTCATCTCATTTGCTTGAAATATATTTAAAAGGTAAATAAATTAAAACATCAAAAAATAAAACGATTTCATTTCTTCCTCAGATCTTTCCTGAAGTTTTTAAGTCTATAAAAAAAGATAACTTTTTAGAAACTTTAGTTTTCGCTTGGTTGACGTTTAAATCTTGTCTTGTGAGGATAGATCAAGAAATCGATATATACGTGAGTTAAAAATATATTTCAAATCTTTACTTTCTGTTTTGTTTCTTTCAGAGTTTGAGGAATGACTACGATGTTTATAAACTGGGTATAACATGTTTTCGGAAAGAAATAATTTTTAAAGAAGAGATCACAGAACCGATCCGGAAAGTGTTTTTAGATTATCTTTTAGAAAATGTAGTTGTGAGGTTTGATTTCTAGTATATTGTATCAATTGTAAAAAGTCTTCTAAATTTAGAAGTTTGATGAAAGAAATGCTTAATTTATTTTTTGTAATTTGGGATGCAATGGAGGCCGAAGAAAAGATATTTGAAAAACGTTTTTTACTTCAATATGCTGAATTACTTCAAGTAAGTGATTTAAGTAGTTCTTAATTCTTTTGACTTGGTTATTTATTAAAACCTATAATAATTTTTATCTAGGCTGAAAGTCGGAAGCTAATAAATGAAAATAATCTTCTAGAAAGCATCACAAGAATTGAGATGTTGGTAAAGAAAGTAGAAACTCTTAAATTTCTTCCTATCCAAACTAAATCAAAAGTTATAGATGGTATTACACCAAAGATCATGTATTTTTGAAGAGTAAAACTTTTTGTTGCTTAGTTATCAAAGCACAAGTAACCAAACCAACATTGGAAAGTTTATTTAAAAAGGAAGTCGAATCCATCAACTTATCAAATAAATCTAATGGTTTGTACTAACCAAATTGTTTTTCCTTTAACTGGGTTTGAGTTATTTTCCGTAAGCAAGTATAACATGAAAATACTTTCCATATTTTGTTGATGTTTAGTCATTAAAGTGGCAGTTATTTTATTTTATTTTAAAATATGTTTTAATATTCAGTATTTGATAGGATGTTTAGAAAAGTACAACCATTGCTTGAGAGTTCCTGGTGGCTTAGAAGTTCTAAATGATTGTTTCATTTTATATCTTCGCCGAAAGGGCCAAGTATTGCTTCAAAATGATAACATTAAAATTCCTGTTAAACATATTCAGGTTAGGAAAAATCTATCAATTTAGTTTTTATAAGATTGAGATTTGATTATAATTACAGATTTTGCTGGATTTTATAGATAAGATAAATTGCGAGCTTTTGTTTATCAAAGACAATAACTTGGAAAAGGCAGTTTGTTGCGAAACTATGTTGTTTGTCAATAGTAACTCACAAGTATCTAAACATCTTGCAATTTTTATTGATTCTAAATTAACCGAAGAAGTATTTTTAATATTTTAATAAGAGTCAAACTAATAACTAAACACTTTATCAATTTTACAGTTACCAGAAATAGTAATGAGCTCTATTTTAGTTAAATGTTTGAAACTGTTCAGTTTTATTCAAGACAAAGATATCTTTGAAAATTACTATAGACAGCATCTTACTCGACGTCTTTTAACTGGAAAATGCTCTCCCAAAAACGAAAGTTTTGTTGTTGCTGAACTTAAAGTAATTTTTTGATGAATATTGATTTTTGTAACTTTTATTTAATAATCTGATGTTTTATACAATTAATTTTAGGATATTTGTGGATGCTATTATACAAGAAAACTAGATATATTGCTTAAAGACCTACACCTATTAGTTATACCAAATGATCAAGTTAAAGGAAATAATTGTCCCACAAAAGTTAGACAAAAAAATTTATTTTCTGATTTTATGTAATATAACAAATTCAATTTCAAAAATTTGATTTGAATAATTTGTGTATTAAAAAAATTATAATGAAATATTTATCTTTAAAATGTTACAAATAAAATAAATCTACCCTATAACTTAACATTCTAAAATTACTTTTTATTTTTAAAAATTATAATAAAAACATATGAAAATTAAAGTTTCTATTGTTTATTCATTTAATATAAATTATTTAAAAAATGTTAGTTTAACAGAAAAAGGGCAATTTTTATAATAAGATGCTGAATATAATATTTTAGCTTACAGAAAGTTTGGTTTTGTTTTGCAAAACAAAGTGTAACTAAATTTATAATTTTATTGATTCAGTATTTAGAAACTACGGTTGAATTTCGAATTATGAATTCGAGTGCTTGGCCCTTTCCGAACCTAGTTAGAAATGTTAATCTTCCATCGCATATTAGTAGTA
The DNA here is from genome assembly GCA_034620365.1 of Pegea sp. RAD2-039. Lineage (NCBI taxonomy): Eukaryota > Metazoa > Chordata > Thaliacea > Salpida > Salpidae > Pegea > Pegea sp. RAD2-039. The sequence continues at coordinate 54,863 of JAQGEQ010000040.1, forward strand.
TTTTTTTTGATGTGCAGAAGTAAGTGTTGCAATAGTTTTGATTAATTTCTTGTTTGTAAACTGACTTTTCTGTAACAGTATTTATTCAAAAGAACACAATAGTCGTTTATTGAAGCTAATAATCAGCGAAGGTACTGCTGATTTAAAAGCTACTTTTTATCCGATGCAGCAAAAAGCAGCATCACAAGTATCTAAATCTGAAACAGTTTCAAATTACATTTTACACGTTAACACAATTCAAATGATTGTACTAATGTTGTTTAATGGACAAAACTCCTTGTCTCTGGAGGTTTGAGTTGTTTTTAAACTTTTCAAGTTTGTGAAATCTTAGTTTTGTAGACTATTCAAAAAGAAACAAAAATCCCTTCAAGATATCTTTCCTGCTTGCTTACATCACTTTCATGTCGTGAAAAAAGTCAGCAAATTCTTTTGAGAGAACCAATGAGAAAAGGGAGTAAGAAAACTGATGTTTTTAAAGTAAATGAGAATTTTTCTTCAAATCAACAATTCGTTCAAATCCAATCAGGTCAGATACTTTATATGTCGACTGAAAGGAAAATTTAATTCTTTAAATATTTATTTTTTAGTTGATCTGCAAGAAGTATCAAAATCAAATAGCAAAAAAATCAATAAAGTAAACGAGTTTCATCGACGACATGAAGTAGAAGTAACTATTATTAGAATTATGAAATCAAGACGAAGAATAGAACACAATAAACTAGTTAAAGAGGTTTAACTTACTAAATTAATTTATGGTCTGTTCAAGTAAATTTTTAAAGGTAATTGATCAGTTAAAAACACGGTTCTTTCCAAATCAGTTGTTTATTAAGAAAAGAATAGAATGTCTTATTGAGCGGGAATATATTGAACGTCTGAGTAATAATTACAAAGTTTACAATTATCTTCCATAAACAAACTTAATTTTTTTCTACTTGTATTTAAATCAAGAAAATGTTGTTGTTTTTTTTGCTCCGTTTTTAATCAATGAATTATTTGCTTACAACCAATAATTACCTTTAGAGTTACTTCCTTTCTTTTTGTTTAAATCCACAAATTATTTTTGGCTGTTTGTTTTCTACCTTATAATTTTTTTCAACTAAAATTGAAGATTATTCATCGAACTTTCTACAGTTGTGTCTCAGTAAGTCTAAACATTCTCGTTTAAATTTGCTGCTTCATTACGTTCTTTTCTCAGCCTTATCATATTTTTGTTTGTAAGTTTATTTATTTATTTAGTCTTTGAATAAACTTCCGAATAATTTAAATGTAAACTTTCTTTCGTTTCAAGATTAATTTTCAGTTATTAGAATTACAAAATAGAAGTTTAGTAATCCTCATTAAAATTAATCTTCTTTTATGTAGTTTCAACTGATATGAATATTATTTTATTTTAGGAAATATGTTGGTAACATTATTTAACTAAAATTTATTCAAAATATTTGTAAATGTGAACTGCTTTTATTTTTGTTCATTAATCTTATACATTACCTTAATTGGTTGAATAAAATATCAAAAATTGGCCCTTCCAGTAACAATTTCTCACTCTTATTAAGAACAAATAGTTTGGCTGCTGGGAAGAAAAGTATTTTGTACTTTGTTTTTATATCAATTTTTTGTTCACTTTCTTCTTACTTCTTTCTACTCATTAGTCTCCATTTGAATAAAAAGAATTTGCTTGAATGATAAATAACAAAATTTTTTCTAAAAGTCTGAAAAGAAGGCGCAAAACTTTGCTTGAATAATTATTCTATTTTTTCAAACTTTTGTGTTAAAAGTAAGATAAACATTTGCCTATGAACAATAACAAAACTCCTAATCAGTGGTCATTTCTGACGTCATCTTAAACTGCTTGTAAACTGATGACGTTACTTCATTCTGAAAAGGTTTAAAGCGCATCGTTGTGGTAAGAGCTTGGGAAACGATTGATTGATAATAACTTACTTTGATAACTGAAAATCGATGATTAGATAATTACAAAACAAGAAAACAAACTTACAACGTTCGTCATTATTATCTTATATCTTTAAATCTGTCTTTCATATTTTACTTTTCTTTAATAGATCAAAAGTTAGGCTAATGAAACATTTTAGTTTACATTTTGAAGACCTTTATATCTTGGTTTCAAAATTAACTATCTTAAAATTAACATTGTTGTTTATTCTTAATAATAAGTAAGAGAAACAAATCCGGCTGAAATTTAAAACAGAGCAGTTTTATTATAAATTTTTAATATAATGCAATATCCTGCACCTAACCTTGCTATACACTCTTACGGTTTTGTAACAGAGTTACATAAGCTACCCTTGAAGTAAATAACTGTTACAATATTATTTTACAAATTAACTAATTTTTCATAACTAATATGATTTTGGTTTTATCTTATTGATAGTGCAATTATAGATGTTCGACTGTATATTACAGGGTTTTGAATAAAACCTATAATACATACTCAGACACCTAATTTTGCTAAATATGAATTTTCTATACTTTAATGTTGAGCTGTGCTGTTTGCTGTTTACTGCCGAATCACAAAATGTTTTTAGGGCAAATGTATATGATAATACTTTTAGTGAAGGAATTAACTAAAAATTTGAATGAAAGTAGTTTATGTCAAACTGCCAAAAAGACTTGCTTGTTACAGCTATAGATTGAGCCTTATCAAAGGACTGAATTTGGTCAACACTGAAATAGCTGAATATAAATATTTACAAATATAAAAAGTCGAGAAAGCGTACATTGTCTCAAAAGGATATTTTTGTGACTCAATAATACTTGAAACTTTGCTTAAGGCAAATATTTAAATTAAGATCTATTTTTTATCCAGGAAAAAGTTAATCAAAGTCTTTTTTATAGATTCTTTCTTTTATATTTATAGAATGTAAATTAGAAGAAAAATTAACTAATTTTTCATTTCTTTCTGTTAAAATCATAATTGCATTTTAAGTTCTAAGGAATTAAAGCTATAAGAGTAAAACCAGGCAAAAAACATACAATTTTTGACCTTGTGGTAAGTAACTGGGGGTTGAAGTGTGATGTTCCCAAGATCTTGATCTCAATATTGAGAATCACTCATTAAAATTACTCTTCAAAATATTCAATTTTTATATAAACATATCTTTTTTGAAACTTACCTGGTAAAACCTTTATCTAAATCAGAGAAAATATATTATTAAGCATAAGTTTACTCACTTTTAAGTTACTCATAAAGAATTATTGTTATTGCTACTACTCTTCAAGTATATAGAGTGAGGATAGTTTGATAGTAGTAAAATAATCAATCATTTGTAATTAAAGTAAAGTTTATTATTGTCAATTACAAAAATTTCACTCAATTTGACTGACTGAAACTCGAAATATTACCAATAGTATTAGAAGAATGCATTTAGCCTGTTAAACATTTAAACTTTAGTTTCTTGTTTGAAATATCAATTGACTTTATTTGCAACAACTTTTTAAATATAAACAAATTACAGCAACTTAAAATTAAATTATGAAAAAATTAAGAATTTTTTTTCTGAAAAACCTTGACTGCTAAGTATTATTTTAAAAATTGATCTAAAGCAGCATTTCATTAATGTGAACCAAGGTTGTTTATTGGTAATCTTAACGATTGTTACTAAAATTTTTGTCTTACAGAAACGTTAATAATAAAACGAATATTTGTTGTCTGCTTTAAAAACCTACTTCCTTAAAAAAAAAGTTTTGCGTTTAATATATGCATTTTTTTTATTTTCTAATAATTACAAAACAAATAGTTTTGTAAATGTTTTGTTCTTTGTTAAAACCTTTTACGAAACCTATTTTCATTAAACTTATCATCTTTAATAAAACTTTGTAACTTTTGACAATTAAGCGTGCTTTTTGATCATTTTTTCTGTTTAAATATTATCTTCAATTTTCTTTATTATCTGACACTCGTGTAAAAGATATTTTATTCAATGTTTTGAAAATAGCAAACCGTCACTCTCGTGTAAAATATCTTGCATATCTTCTAATTTCTCTATAAGATTTTTGAAAGTATTTTTTTGACTTAGATTTGTAATAACTTTTGTAATTTCTCAAAATTTATTTTGCTTTGTTAGTCTTTAAGTTTTTTATTTGCTGATTACAGTTTCAGAAGCTTAGAAGTGTTTTTTACAAAACTTAGTTTTTACAGCTTTTACTATAATTAAATTTAAAACTTTTTAAAGAATTAAAAGATAATCATAGTCTATAAATAACTCTTCAGTTTCATAAAATTTATTCTAGCTTTTTTTAATATTTGAAATTATTAATTTTAGATGCTTACTAAAGGTGTAAATGCTTATATTCGAATCAAACACGTTGAAACTGTTGCGGAAAGTATTTTTCAAAATGAAAACCCACAAGTTTATTTTCAGAACAATATTTTAAATGATCGTAATCTTCGCAAATACAACGAGCTTGTAGCTGGCTGTGTATATCAACTTACTATCAAGCATCTACAAACAAAGGTAATTCTTTTAAGCTTAAAGTAGAGTGCCCAAAAGAAGAGGTAACACCTTTTCTTACAAATAGTTCAATTTTTGTAAATAAGTAAGATCGAAAAATAGAAAAAAATGATAAGATTTTGCATTTCTAGAGTCTCCACACAATATAACAGTATATTATTTTATACATGCTAATAGTAAAAAAAATATAAATCATCATAGTTTAAAAAATGAAGTTTTTACAATAATAAAGTGGTTTAATTTTAGTTTGAGCAACGTGAGATGTTTGAATCTGTTCTTTTCTTTGATTTTATATAATGGTAAAAAGCATTCCTTATCAAAACATTTTGTATTTTATCTGAAAATTATATTTATGATAAAATTAAGTGTCGTTCGTCTACTAATATCTAAGAGCAAAGTATTATTTTTCATCTCATTGGCTTGAAATAGTTTTAAAAAACAAATAAATTAACATCAAAAAATAAAACGATTTCATTTCTTCCTCAGATTTTTCCTGAAGTTTGTAAGTCTATAAAAACACCCTGCTTTTTAAGAACTTTAGTTTTGGCTTGGAACAATTTAAAATCTTGTCTTGTCAGGATAGATCAGAAGACTGCAGAAGTAAGTTAAAAAAAATTTCAAAACATTATTTTACATTTTCTTTCTTTAAGATTGCGGGGATTGGCTGTGATGTTTATTCACTGGCTGTAAAGTGTTTTCGGAAAGAAATGATTTTTAAAGAAGAGATCAAAGAACCGATCCGAAAAGTGTTTTTAGATTATTTTTTGGAAAATGTATTTGTGAGGTTTGACTGCTGGTATATTGTATCATGTTTAAAAATTCTTCTAAATTTAGAAGTTTGATGGGAGAACTGTTTACTTTGTCTTTTATTATTTGTGATGATATCACTACAGAGGAAAGGGTATTTGCAAAACGTTTTTTACTTCAATATGCTGAATTACTTCAAGTAAGTGATAGAAGTTGTTTTTATTTCTTTTGACTTGGTTATTTTTTAAAATCTGATAATAATTTTTATCTAGGCTGAAAGTAGGAAGCTAATAAATGAAAATAATCTTCTAGAAAGCATCACAAGAATTGAGATGTTGGAAAATAAAGTAGAAACTCTAAAATTTCTTAGATTTCAGATTAAATCAAAAATGATGGATGGTATTATACCACAGATCATGTATTTTTGAAGAGTAAAACTTTTTGTTGCTTAGTTATCAAAGCACAAGTAACCAAACCAACATTGGAAAGTTTATTTAAGAAGAAATTCAAATCCATTAACTTATCAAATAAATCTAATGGTTTGTACTAACCAAATTGTTTTTCCTTTAACTGGATTTGAGTTATTTTCCGTAAGCAAGTATAACATGAAAATACTTTCCATATTTTGTTGATACTTAGTCATTAAAGTGGCAGTTTTTATAATGATATATATTTATTATTTTTATATTATTAATTAAATAATATTTTTATATATATATTTTTTAGTGTTTTAATTCATGCTTTAATAATCAGTGATTCATAGGTCTTTTATTATCCTACTATCTTTGCAAGAGAGTTCCTGGTGGTTTAGAAGTTCTAAATGATTGTTTCATTTTATATCTTCGCCGAAAGGGCCAAGTATTGCTTCAAAATGATAACATTAAAATTCCTGTTAAACATATTCAGGTTAGGAAAAATCTATCAATGTAGTTTTTATAAGATTGAGATTTGATTATAATTACAGATTTTGCTAGATTTAATAGATGAGATAGATTGCGATCTTTTGTTTATCAAAGACAATAACTTGGAAAAGGCAGTTTGTTGCGAAACTATGTTGTTTGTCAATAGTAACTCACAAGTATCTAAACATCTTGCAATTTTTATTGATTCTAAATTAACCGAAGAAGTATTTTTAATATTTTAATAAGAGTCAAACTAATAACTAAACTCTTTATCAATTTTACAGTTACCAGAAATAGTAATGAGCTCTATTTTAGTTAAATGTTTGAAACTGTTCAGTTTTATTCAAGACAAAGATATCTTTGAAAATTACTATAGACAGCATCTTACTCGACGTCTTTTAACTGGAAAATGCTCTCCCAAGAACGAAAGTTTTGTTGTTGCTGAACTTAAAGTAATTTTTTGATGAATATTGATTTTTGTAACTTTTATTTAATAATCTGATGTTTTATACAATTAATTTTAGGATATTTGTGGATGCTATTATACAAGAAAACTAGATATATTGCTTAAAGACCTACACCTATTAGTTATACCAAATGATCAAGTTAAAGGAAATAATTGTCCCACAAAAGTTAGACAAAAAAATTTATTTTCTGATTTTATGTAATATAACAAATTCAATTCCAAAAATTTGATTTGAATAATTTGTGTATTAAAAATATTATAATGAAATATTTATCTTTGAAATGTTACAAATAAAATAAATCTACCCTATAACTTAATATTCTAAAATTACTTTTTATTTTTAAAAATTATAATAAAAACATATGAAAATTAAAGTTTATATTGTTTATTCATTTAATATAAATTATTTAAAAAATGTTAGTTTAACAGAAAAAGGGCAATTTTTATAATAAGATGCTGAATATAATATTTTAGCTTACAGAAAGTTTGGTTTTGTTTTGCAAAACAAAGTGTAACTAAATTTATAATTTTATTGATTCAGTTTTTAGAAACTACGGTTGAATTTCGAATTATGAATTCGAGTGCTTGGCCCTTTCCGAACCTAGTTAGAAATGTTAATCTTCCATCGCATATAAGTAGTATTTTTTTTGATGTGCAAAAGTAAGTGTTGCAATAGTTTTGATTAATTTCTTGTTTGTAAACTGACTTTTCTGTAACAGTATTTATTCAAAAGAACACAATAGTCGTTTATTGAAGCTAATAATCAGCGAAGGTACTGCTGATTTAAAAGCTACTTTTTATCCGATGCAGCAAAAAGCAGCATCACAAGTATCTAAATCTGAAACAGTTTCAAATTACATTTTACACGTTAACACAATTCAAATGATTGTACTAATGTTGTTTAATGGACAAAACTCCTTGTCTCTGGAGGTTTGAGTTATTTTTAAACTTTTCAAGTTTGTGAAATCTTAGTTTTGTAGACTATTCAAAAAGAAACAAAAATCCCTTCAAGATATCTTTCCTGCTTGCTTACATCACTTTCATGTCGTGAAAAAAGTCAGCAAATTCTTTTGAGAGAACCAATGAGAAAAGGGAGTAAGAAAACTGATGTTTTTAAAGTAAATGAGAATTTTTCTTCAAACCAACAATTCGTTCAAATCCAATCAGGTCAGATACTTTATATGTCGACTGAAAGGAAAATTTAATTCTTTAAATATTTATTTTTTAGTTGATCTGCAAGAAGTATCAAAATCAAATAGCAAAAAAATCAATAAAGTAAACGAGTTTCATAGACGACATGAAGTAGAAGCAACTATTATTAGAATTATGAAATCAAGACGAAGAATAGAACACAATAAACTAGTTAAAGAGGTTTAACTTACTAAATTAATTTATGGTCTGTTCAAGTAAATTTTTAAAGGTAATTGATCAGTTAAAAACACGGTTCTTTCCAAATCAGTTGTTTATTAAGAAAAGAATAGAATGTCTTATTGAGCGGGAATATATTGAACGTCTGAGTAATAATTACAAAGTTTACAATTATCTTCCATAAACAAACTTAATTTTTTTCTACTTGTATTTAAATCAAGAAAATGTTGTTGTTTTTTTTGCTCCGTTTTTAATCAATGAATTATTTGCTTACAACCAATAATTACCTTTAGAGTTACTTCCTTTCTTTTTGTTTAAATCCACAAATTATTTTTGGCTGTTTGTTTTCTACCTTATAATTTTTTTCAACTAAAATTGAAGATTATTCATCGAACTTTCTACAGTTGTGTCTCAGTAAGTCTAAACATTCTCGTTTAAATTTGCTGTTTCATTACGTTCTTTTCTCAGCCTTATCATATTTTTGTTTGTAAGTTTATTTATTTATTTAGTCTTTGAATAAACTTCCGAATAATTTAAATGTAAACTTTCTTTCGTTTCAAGATTAATTTTTAGTTATTAGAATTACAAAACAAAAGTTTAGTAATCCTCATTAAAATTAATCTTCTTTTATGTAGTTTCAACTGATATGAATATTATTTTATTTTAGGAAATATGTTGGTAACATTATTTAACTAAAATTTATTCAAAATATTTGTAAATTTTAACTGCTTTTATTTTTGTTCATTAATCTTATACATTACCTTAATTGGTTGAATAAAATATCAAAAATTGGCCCTTCCAGTAACAATTTCTCACTCTTATTAAGAACAAATAGTTTGGCTGCTGGGAAGAAAAGTTTATTGTACTTTTTCATTTATCAAAAGTTTACTGTCGTATTATAAATTCTACTGTTTATTAAAAAAAAGTTTATTTAAGTTTATGATTTATTTAAAAAATATTGATAAACTTTATTCAGCTTATGAAACCTAACCAAATACTAAAACATTTTAAAGAAGTAATTCTTTATGTAATTTCAGAAACTTCCACTTTAAGATAGATTTCTATTGAAGTACTTTCTTAGTTAAGCTTTGCATATTGACTTTCTATATTTTCTTCGACAACAATATTATAAACGAATTTAAATTTGGCCAAAACAAGAAAAGCTTTTTTAATTTATTATTATCCGTTTTTTAACAAAATCTGTGCAACTTAAATAATTAAATTTTAATCGAAATAATTTTCTTAATTGAAATTTTCTCTGATTTAGATAAACATTTCACCAGACTTATTTCCAAAATGGTTGTATTTAGATGATATTTGATTAAATTTAAGAGGAAGTGTATTGGGTGATCCTCATTCTTAATATTATTATCTTAATGAACACGTAAACCAACTCAGTCACTTACCACAAAATCAAGAAACTGAAGTTTTTTGTATTAGTTTATTCCTATATCTTTTGTTTCTCACTTTACACTTACAAATCAACAAAAAATATAAACAGAATTACAAAGTTAGCTATTTTTGTACTGTTTGTTTCACATTCTATATATATAATAAAATTAATCTAAATAAAATCTATAATAAACTTTGATTAAACTTTTCCTGGATGAAAAATAGATTTCAATTTAAATATTTTGCCTTATGAATAACTTAAAATATTTTTGCGCATATAAATATCTTTTAGAGACAGTTTAACTTTTGTCGATTTTTTATGTTTGTAAATATTTATATTCAGCTATTTCAGTCTTAACCAAATTCAGTTCGAAAATCTTCATATATAGCTCAGTCTATAGCAGTATCAAGCAAGCTTGTTTGGCAATATGGTATAAACTGCTCTTATACTTGGACTTAAGCAAAATCCTTGAATAAGAGTAGTATCATAAAAATTTGCCTTACGAACAGTTTGTAATTCAGTAGCGGCTAACAAGGAACTGAGTTTAACAGTAAAGTATAAGCAGTTTTAGATAAAAAAAATCGTTTAATGATGTTTAGCAAGCTTAGGTGTCCGGCGGTGTACTATAGGTTTTTTCAAAAACCTGTAATGCACAGTCGAACATTTATAATTGCATTATAAACATAGCAATACAAGCGTATTCGTATTGCCACAGGCACAAATTTGACATCAAAGATAATATTTGTAGATTTATTCAAAACCTATTTGAAATGTTTAGCAAAGTTAGATGTAGAGCCCTCTATTACAGGGTTTACTCAGAACCCTGTAGTACATAGCTCAACATTTATGATTGCACTAAAAGCAACAAGTTGTTTCCAGATAAGATTGTTATTGATAAATAATAGCATTTAACTGAAATTACTTGTTTGATATTTCGTTATTATGACTTTGTTAAATAATTGTAGAAAATTTTTAATTCTTGATTTGATATCTTATTTATTTAATATAGTATAGAAAATATTTTTATTACAAAGAATCACTTGTAGAATTGCATAAAACAGTTTTTTTATAGATGTAAATGCTTAATTTTGAAGCAGTTTATATATTAGCATAGATATTATTTACTAAAAATAAAGCTAAGATTTTATAGATTTTAGTTTCATTAAATTCTTACTTAATAATACGAGTTTTTTACAATTATTATGATAAGAAATTGTTTGTTTATCAAAGCACTATATTTTGCTGCTGAGATTATAACTTAAATATTATATTAACAGAAATTTTTATGAGAAAAGGAAATTTTATTAGAAAATATCAAGTGTTATTATTAATGGAAGATGACGATTAGATATCAAACCATCCTAACTCCATACACTCAATGAACAGTGATTAAACCAAAAATGATTGATAAGTAACTTTAAAGTAAGCAAATTTGTTTGTTTCAAATTAAATTTTCTCTAATGTAGATAGACAATTCAGCAGAATTAGTTTCAAAAAGTACATATTGACATCACCTTTTATTAGATTAAAAAGTAAGTTTATTAAGTGACCCTCATTTTTCAGATTAATACCTTGGTGACACGACACAATGAGCTCAAATACTGACCACAAGGAGAAGAAATTTTATGTTTGTTACATGGGCTAATTCCTATAGCCTTAATTTCTCATTTAGTATTTCCAAACCAAGAAAAAATATTATCAATAGAATTTCAAAGTTAGCTATTTTTTCACAGTGAATTTTACATTCTAGAGATATAGCAAAATAATTTTATAAAAACCTATAATTAGCTTTGATTAAACTTTTCCTGGATGAAAAAATAGATTTTAAGTTAAATATTTTAATATAAAAAAATTTGAACTATTTTTGAGCTTTATTTTTTTTTTGATACAGTTTACATTTTCGTGACTTTTTATAATATATTTATAAATATTTATTTTCAGCTGCTTAGTCATGACAAAATTCAATATGAAAATCCTTATAAAATGCTTAGCCAAGAAATAGAAAGTATCAAGCAAGCTTGTTTGGCAAATTGATATAAACTAGTTTTATTCATGGATTTTACTCTAATCCTTGAATAAGATTAGTATAATATACTTTTGCACTATGAACAGTTCGTGATTCAGTAGTAGCTAGCAAATAACTAAATTCAATAAGAAATTGTAATCAATTTTGGATAAAGAAATCTTTTAAATATGTTTAGCAAGATTAGGTGTCTGAGTGTGTATTATAGGTCTTATTAAAAACCTGTAAAGAACAGTCGAACATGTATAATTGCACTATAAACAAACAAAAATCAAAATAACATTTTAACAGGTGTAATATTTACTTCAAGGGTAGCTTATGCAACTGTGTTACAAAACCGTAAGAGTGTTTAGCAAGGTTAGGTGCAGGATAATGTTTTACAGGATTTACTTAAAACCCTGTAGTACATAATCCTACATTTATAATTGCACTATAAACAAAACAATATGAGTAAACTCACATTCCCATAAGCATAGTATTTACTTCAAAGGCAGTTTTTGTATTTTTTTGCAAAACCTATTAGCATTTTCAAATAGAGAGTCATGTGCTATATGTCTTAGTCAAAACCCTGTAGCACATAGCCCATCATTTATAATTGCAATAAAGCTAACAAGTTAGTAAAAGTTAACAATAGTTTTGACAAATAATAACATTTCCTTCGAGCTACTTATTCGATATTTTGTATTTATGGCTTTGGTAATTGATTATAGAGAAGTCTTTTCACTTGAATTGATAATTATTTGTCAACTTCAAAATGTTGTTTATTTTTGTAACTGAATACTTTAATTAATTTTCATTTTTATGTAAAAGTTTAATTTCGAAAGCCTAACTTTTTTTGACTAAAAAATGAAGTTTGGATTTGTTGTAGAAATCAGGACATTTAAGGAAACAATGTTTGAAGTAAAATATATCTCAAATACTTTGAATAATTTTAGAAGTACCTTCTTGTAATTTGAATGTAAGTTTAATCTAATTAACTTCTGAAATTTCTATAAGACTTTTCAAGCAACTCAAAGTAAAATTGTCAGTAAGCAAACATTATATCAAAAATGTTTTGATTACTGACAATTACATTTCGAACTGCACTACAACAGTCTTATAGATGGTAATTATTATATTTAAAGTTTTTTTAGATTACCTTAAGTATTATTTGTTAAAAATAATTGGTTAAGTTTTATTTTCTTAATGTTAAGAGTGAACAACCATTTCAGTAAACTTTTATTCTAAAACTTGTTTTTGATAGGAAGATTTAATGCTGTTCAAAATTTAGACTCAAAATTTTCTTTTCTACAACGTTTGATCTATTAAACAATAACGTTTGCCTAAAAACTTAAAAAGATAAAAGAAATTAATTACATAATTAGTTTGTTGTATTATTTTCTAATCAACTATTCACAAATCATTTATTTTGAAATTTCAATCATCGAAATAATTTATTAAACTTATTACTTATCAATAAAACTTCGCCCCAGCTCTTACCAAAAAATTTGCTTTAAACCATTTCAAAATGAAGTAACGTCATCAGTTTTCAAGCAATTTAAGATGACGTCAGAAATGACCACTGATTAGGAGTTTTATTATTTTTGATAGACAAATATTTAGTTTACTTTAAACAAACAAGTTATAACAAAATAAAAAATATGTTCAAACAAAGTGTTGAGTCTAACATTTACATTTTAAAAGGTATTTTTATTTATTATTTAAGATGTATACAATATTTTTGTCTTAAAGTGCAAGCTAATAATTACAAGAAAATAAAAAGAAAGGATTCAGAAAAGTGGAGACGAAAACCAATCTCAAAAATAAACTAGAATAGTAAGCAGGCCACTTGCAGTTGTCACAAATGATTCTTCATGCACTTTTCAAAAAATGTGGTTACATATTGTTGAGGAACAAACGAATCTATTGATAAAGTCGGAACCAAAGGATCTCAAAGAGTCTGGAAGAGAAGAAAGTCCGGAAAACAAGAATTTCAAGGTAAGAAGTTTGTTCACTAACTTCTCTTTGCTTTTGACTATCTAATTGTTCATAGGTCTACAAGATCAAGATGGACAGGGTGTAATGTACAGAAGGTGTAATTGCTCCACCAGGTACACCTGGAATCTCTGACCTTGCACAATCCTACACAGCAGTAGAAGGAGCTGCTTTTAATATGAAACCTCAACTTGCAAGCTCCTATAAAAGTCCTCAAAGAAGATATTTGATTTAATTTTAAGGCATATGAAGTTTCATGGAAATAAAAGAAGTTTTATGAAAAAGTTTATGCAGTCGTAGCAGCATTTTTAGGAAGTTGAATGTTTATATGAGTTGGTCAGCACACATCGAGAAATTATTTTTAATTGAGAGAAATTTTCTTACTAAAATTTCAGAACTAATTTCATTTTTTACTTTTAAAAGATTAATCTAATATTTTGTAATTTTATATTTATTATTTAGAAACTTTGAAACAACATGAAGATAATTTGTTGAAAGGTGTTTATATTATCATTTCAGAGACTTCAATAAATAAAATATTTTTATCAGATCAAAAAATAAATATATTTTAATAATCCAATATTAATAAATTTGTTTTAGAATTTACTAGAAAATCAATCCATAAAAGGTTGAAAATAGTAGTTCATTAAACAATTTCATTTTTAGTATTGTTATAAAAGCTAGGTGAGTAAAACATATTAGCAAAAATATACATCGCACCCAAAACAAACCTTCACTGCCATAAAAACATTTCCATTTTTCATAAATCTCCATTTTTAATAGTTTTTCCCGATGTGCTATTTCATTCCGACTTAATCACTGTATTTTCATAAGCATGTGAATAAGTTAACTTGGGGGTTACTGATGTTTAAGCTCTGTAGATTCTGAGAAAAAATAAATTGACTTTTATGTTATAACTTAAATTCATATATAAATATAGAAAAATCAAGGTAATTTATAACAATAAAACAATAATTACGTAGAATAATAAACCAAAACAAAGAAAAAAAGACATACAGTTATAAAACGACAATTGTGGCCATATCAAAATGGTAACAATAAAACTTCAGTTTGAACATACAAGAGATTCTGACATGACAATACCTGATAACCGCTGTTTCAAAGATACAATTGCACAACACAAGAAAAAAATTACTCTAATAAAAGAATAAAATGATATGGACCTTTGAAGGTGTATGTGTCGTCTCAACTGATCGTCTTCTTAGAACGACAGGGTTGCTTCTAATAGGAAGATTCAAAACTAGATTCAGGTCAAGTTTTATAAAATCTGTTGATTGTTGCACATACAACACATCATCATTTGATACAAATACAAGTAAGCTCACTCATAAAGCAAGGTACTCCATCAAGTATTTATTTAGGTGTTTGAATGCGCTTATCACAAAATTCATCTTTAAAAACATCAGACGTACATGTTTTTCTGCAAAAAAAACAGTAATGTTATTTATAAAATTTATTTTCTCTTAATGAAGCATTTTTTTGGCATGCACGTTTAAATGCTCAAGTATTAGGTCTGTACTTCAATAGCTTTCCATAAAATAGTTTTAATTTTTAGCAAAAAGTTATTCTTTTCGCCATAATATAATACTTATCATTTTCTTAATGAAGAAAAAATGGTATTCTAGGAACAAGGTTGACCAGCTTTTAAAAATGAAGGTAATCTGAACCACAATTTCTTTCTCGATTATTGTGTCCTTTTCAAATCATAGAGATTATAATTATAAATGAAATTGATATTGATATATTTGAAGGGAATTTAGTGAATTATGTAAATGTAGAAAATGGAACTTATCTTAATTGAAAATATGTTTGTCAGCAGCAGAAAAAAATAATCAAGAAATTATTAACTTTAGCTTTATTTCGCTTAAAACTTCATATTGGCACAAAATTGGAAGAATTTAATTATCAGCAAGTAAAGGTAAAATTATAAAACTGAAAGAATAATTGATTCAGTTCCATCTATAGACTGTCCGGTATTTATATCTATTAGTAGAGAACTGCGCAGTACATGGATGAAAGTACGCTAGAAAAAAGAAGCTAACTTAGAAAAACAAAGATAAGATCTGATGATTTATTATATAAAAGTCATTAAAATATCTTTTAATCTTTCAAAATTCTAGGATGAAACGAAGTTGAAGAGAAAGTTGACAAGATTTTGATAAGGCCGAAACAATAACTAAATAAAATAAATTATTAGAACAAATAAACCGTTCTACTATCAAAAACCTCAAGTCCAAACACTTAAGACAGAAAATCAGTAATGATTATCTTAAAATATCCTCCAGTTAAATGAAAGATAATATCAAGAAAATGTTACAACTGACATTCTAAACCAAAGACAAGCTACAAATACAAATTTTAAGATAAACAATTAACCTGAAAGGGTTATCTATTTTTTCTATGTTATTACAAAACATGGAAATTATACTGAAGTTGAAAGAATGTACTTCTAAATTGATAAATGAAATACTAAAGTAAGTTAAAAAGGAGATAATTAGACCCATACATAATCTCAGCATACTAATTATTTTGCTGGTTACGAATTTAAAAGAACATACTAGACATACAAAGGACAAAGAAAATTGAAGAAAAATTTTTTTTCGAAGAATCAATTTGTTGACGATATGGCATATTAAGAAGAGAGGGTTGTAGGCACTATTTTTTGAAAGTAGTGACCTAGAGATGAAGATCGACAACAAGATTTTAGATACGAAAAATAGAAATCAGTTAAGCATTTCGTGTGAATCTGTTGAAGAACATAAAAGATTTAAATCTTCCTACAGAACAGCGTGCTGACTTCGATAAAAAATATTTAGAAATTTTACATAGTAACAAAATTTAGAACCGACTAAAAATACTTCAAGAAAAATTCCAAAATGAAATCAAACTGTAAACAACCAACCTTAAAAGATCCAACTTAATTCATCTTTGAAGACGTACAAGAGAACATAATAAACCAAAGGTTTCGTATTCCTAAACTACAGGTCAAGTACTTCGTGATTCAGACTAGACAATAGCTATATTTTATTACTCTACAACTAAATTCTAAAAAAATCATAATAACATAAAAACAGTCTTCAGCAGAAATAAAACTGTTGCACAAGGGCAATGCACAACTCAATGTATAACAAAGAAGTATAACTCTGAAAAAGAGCAAGATAGGTATTTTAGAAAGTGTGGAATAATAACATTTAGTTTACCAATGAGGAATTATGACCTTTGAAAAATGACATAACTTCTAACAGATGCAAACCTCTAAATCAAAAGCCAGAGTTGGATCCTCAAAGGCAGTTGATAACTGTACTAAGTGTTGTTCTGAGTAGATCCTAGAGCGCCATCTTGACAAAGCTGCATCAATCTGGCTGGCGTGAAGTGTATAATCTTGCTGTATCCACAAACAACTGGAAATCCATAACTACTAGCCTTGCACAATTATGCTTTGCATGTTTACATGCATGGTCTTTATAAGCTGAACCTGTTAGAAATAAAAATACTGAAAAGTGACTGAAGATGTACCTGAGAGCAAAATCTGCAAAACTTTTATGAAATTGGGATAAAAGTTGGATTTTTAAGTTAGCTTTACAAAATTCTTAACTGGATACAGGGATGTAAGAAAGTAAAAAATTTAAGATTTACAAATGTAAGTCTCTTTTCTAATTATCATTTTGGTAAAATTGAAGGATATTTTCATGGACAATTTATAAATTTGTGTAACTTATAAATAGCTTGTGTATATTCAATATAACCTAGAAAAGACTAAAAGGTAAGCATTTGTGTCAGTTTTGTTGGAAAATTAGGTTTGTATATATTTGTTCTAATCAATGTTTGATAATACAAAGCCATTCCAAAAGAATTATATGTAATTTACAAAAAAAGTCTGTCTTATAAGAATAAACAAAGCTTACTTACTTTTTGTTGATTCTCTTAATGATTTATAGCTTGCTGATACCATTTCCTAATATTAAATTATTAAATGTAACATTAATTATTTCAAAATGTTTATAATCACTTTTTTATAAGACCAACAAAATCACAAAGTCTGAAATCACAAAAAATTATAGAGAGAAAAACAATAAAAGAAATCTTTTAAATATGTTTAGCAAGATTAGGTGTCTGAGTGTGTATTATAGGTTTTATTAAAAACCTGTAAAGAACAGTTGAACATGTATAATTGCACCGTCAAAAAAATAAAACCAAAATCATATTGCAACAGCTATTTACTTCAAGGGTAGCTTATGTAATTATGTTACAAAATCGTAAGAGTGCTTAGCAAGGTTAGATGCAGGATATTGTATTATAAGGTTTAATTAAAACCCTGTAGTCTACGAAAATATATAATTACACTAAAGCTACAAAGTTACTAAAGGTTAACATTAGTAATGACAATTAATAACACTTCATTTAAGCTACTTATTCGATATTTTGTATTTATGGCTTTGTTAATTGATTATAAAGACGTCTTTTCACTTGAATTGATAAAGTTGATTTTTATTATTGTAAATAAAATATATTGGGTTTACTTTTAAAAAACAAAAATCAAAAAATTAAAATTTTAAAGAAGTTTTTAAATCTTTCATTAACATTTTAGTAGAGAACTATTATATTTTATTTAAGATATACCCATAATCTCTTTGTTAAAATACAAGCTAATGATTACAAGAAGATAAAAAAGAAAGATAACAGAAAGTTTGTTATGAAAGAAAATCTCAAAAAAAAGTAAGAATGATATTTTGTGATTAGTGTCAATTAAAAATTGTATATCAAATACTTGTTTTGTCTTTATCTAACCAATAAGCTATCAAAGCCCGTTGGCGTGACAACAGAGGATTTTTACTTAATGACGTCATTTACAATGGCAGCGTTTTCGAAATAGGATTGTGATTGGTCGGTTAGTAGACCAGTGACGATGTTATCACGATTTTTATTTTCAAATTAGCGCCACTATTGGCCACTATTATACTTGTAGTCACACGGTTACAAATTGTTTACAAAAACGGTTTTGGATGAGTGGATATGATGTGTACTTGACGTAAAAGTGTTGTAAAGATGTCTCTGTACTGGAAGCAGCGTTTTCTGGTCACTAAATGTGCTGATCAGTTGGAGGTGAATTATTCGTTTTTTATAAGAAGATTTAACAAATTTTTAAACTATTGAAATATCTGTTCAACTTTTGTTCAGAACTATTTGAAACCCAAGATAGCTTACAGATTGTAGAATCAATGTTAACAGAAGTTTACTATCTAGCATCTCATACCTTGGAAGACCCACCAATTATTTGGGAATTGTATCTTTCTTATATGGAAACTTTGAAACTACTTAATTTTAATTTGCTAAAAGATTTTTGTATCATCATTTCAAGAACTTCATTTCTTAAAATGTTCCAATCAGAACAAAATACTCAGTATTTGAAAGAGCAACTGTATTTATTAGATTTATTTTGCAACTTCAAAGAAATTAATTAAATAAAAGTTTGATAATAATACTTCATTAAAAGTTTTTAATTTACAGTAATATTTAAAAATCCAGGTGAATACTTTATAAGAGCTCTAACCATCTTTAGATCTAAACTAAAACTTGGTCATTTCGTTGCCCAGGATGGGAAACAATTATTCATAGAACACTTATGCTTGCCAGTTGGATAGAAAAATAAATCCACAATTTCATCAAAAGATTTACAGATTTCTGCAAAAGAAAAACTTGTTACATTCTTGAAGTAGATTCCTTGCTGGTCAACCTTCAAAAATTTTCGACAGTGAGAAGTGATAATGCAGATATAATAAATAAATAATTTTCAGAACCATATTGACCTCTGGTTAAACTGAAAACCAAATTGTTTTCGTCTGTAGAGAAATTTGTAAGTATTATTTTTATTAACAAATGATTTTTACAAATCATTCATCTTTTATACGATGTCTTAATATATACAAACTTTTTTGAGTATGTCCTTGATTTATAAGATATCAAAGGGTGTTGTTAATCTGCTATAAAAGCTATTTAGTTATATATTTATACTATTTTCTATTTTGTGATTTTCATCAAAGCAATTTGATTTATTACCTGTAGTTCTGCTTTGACAATTAACAAAGTTTTTGTTCCCTTTTTTGTGTTTCAAATATTTGATTGAAAAATATCCCAACTAAAATATATCTAATTAATTATAAAGTTCAATAAAATCAATATATAAGCTTAATAACTTAAACTTTGTATGAGATTTAAGATAAATATTA
Source organism: Pegea sp. RAD2-039 (assembly GCA_034620365.1). NCBI lineage: Eukaryota > Metazoa > Chordata > Thaliacea > Salpida > Salpidae > Pegea > Pegea sp. RAD2-039. Next base: position 74,453 of record JAQGEQ010000040.1, read on the forward strand.
TTGAGCTGTGACAAATAACTCATTTATGGGATCACCTAATCATTACACAACACCTTAAACTTGAAGATGAAATTGAAAAGACTGATATATACTATTAAAAAAAAAGTTTTTAAATTTGAATATATTTTGAAAATCATCAATATTTCTGATTAGATATATAATTATGCAAAAAAACCTTATATTTTGAAATTAATAACAAAAAACCAGTTAAAGAACAAAAATATACAATTTTGAAAGATTAACAGAAAAAGCGTTTTTTTTTGTAAACAATTTTCAAAGGATTTATGTGTTTATAATTTTTCTGCAATTTTTCCAAATAATATCAATTTGTAAAATTTTGTTAGATAAATACAAACAAATTTTATTTTTACTTTCGTATAATAATTTTAATTTGAAATAAATGAAAGTCTAGATTAATTTCTTATAGAATCGTCAGTCATAATAAATTTAGTTTAATAGTACAACACATGCAGGATAGTCGAAAATACTACAAAGCAATTTCATGAAAAAATAACAAATTGCTTGCCAGCTTTTTCATTCTTTAAGAAGAATTTTAAGAACAATAGAAAACGTTTCAATTATCATAGTACATTTTAAAAGTATCTTTAGTAGTAAGCAGAACCTTGTCAGCGGAGTAATAGAAAGAAAATTTAGTTGATTTTATCCATTTTAGTGATTAATTTGGGAATTATATTATTTCTTCTCTACCTATAGAATTTTGTAAAGTGAATATAACTAGGTGCTAAGCCTATAACTACCTTCAAATATAATATAACCATCAAACTCTTTAAAACCGATATCTGGAGATACCCTTAAAGCTTTTTCATCTCACAATGAAAGCACAGGACTTTCTTTTGACTTTTTGAAAAAGTAATACCAGCCAAAAAAGAAATTCTAACACTACAGACGTAACTTAGTTTGTCTAAATAGTTGAAAGTGCTTAAAAAACAACTTTTATTTCCAGATTGATTGATATGAGTGTTAATAATAATTTAAACGAATGAACAGTTGAAAATAAAATAATTTCAGAAATAGTCTAAATTTTAATTTTTTAAGTAAATAGTTAATTTCGTTTGTATTGATCTAAGTACTTATATTGATGGCTATCAGGTAACTTTTGACATCCTCCTATAATCTAAAGCTAAATGAAATCTAATGTTTACTACTTCTAAAACAGAGTAATCTTTAAGATTTTATAAATATTTGTATTTTGAGACTCAACCTATAATTTAAGTTTTCTTAAGAAACTCTAACTCATATCAATACTCGGACACTTTTACATTTTAAAAACCATTTCAGACGACAAGATGACCAATAAGCACCTAGTCTAATGTTCTTTAAATACATAGATTCAAATCTCCGACATATCTTACTGTAGTTACAGCAAAGAAACCAGTGTAGAAAATATTCTCCCTAATCACAATTAAATAGTTCATTTTATTATTAATTTTTACCTTGTGGCATCTGTTGAAACAGAAAAGTCTTTTGAATAAATTTAGACAGATGATCTGTAACCCTTTAACTTTGTTTTACTGTTTCACGTCACAAAATCGTCTCACCGAACGATGAACTTAAAGATTAGGTGTGTGTTCAACCAACTTACTCAAAGTTAATTTTAGAAAATGTTCATTATTGTCAAACTCCTTCCATTTACCAATTTTAATCAACAAAATAATTTTAAATTTTGTTACAAGACAAAGAAATTAAACTTATCCTTTTTGTCAACATAATAATCATTTTAATATAAATTAGAATTTTTACAGTTTTTTCTGTTTGTGTAGTATTTTATTTTTTGTTTAAGTTCAAAATTTATAAAAACCGTTTTAATCTAATAACTGTTTTGTGACCAATTTCGTCTTTTTATAAATTTTTGTTTTTTTGTTTATTAGTATGATTAGGAATGTTTTTGAAAGTAGAAATAATTATTTTAGTGCAGCTGTTTTTGACCACAAGTAAATGCGTTTTTTTTTTCAAAATGAAGTTGTCTTTTCCTAGATGTAAATTGTTTTAATAATTCCTAGAATTGCTTCATTTCACTTAAAACACATCATTTTGACACAGAATTTGTAGAACTTAATTATCAACAAGTAAAGATAAAAGTAAAAAACTGAAAAACTTATTGATTCAGTACAATCTATAGACTGTCCGGTATTTATATCTATTAGTAGGGAACTGTGCAGTATATAGATGAAAGTCACGTCTACGCTAGAAAAAAGAAGATAACTTAGAAAACCAAAGATAAGATTTGATGATTTATTATATAAAAGTCACTAAAATGTATTTCAATTTTTCACAATGCCAGGATGAAATAAAGTATCGCAGAAGATATTTTTAAAAGGCCAAAACAATAACTAAATAAAAAAACTACATATCATATCTTGTCGAGTAATAGTAAAATGGTTTCAATCAATTGAACCCCTTCAAACACATAAAAGATGAAATTAGCAGATTTGCCAAAATAATCTAACGTATTCTTGATAGATGGATACCCAAAAATTTATTACTTAAGAAACTGTGAATATCTCTTAGTCGAAAAAGCAAGACCCTGAATAACTACCAATTATCGACCAATCAAAGTTGGATTATTCATTACAAAACCTAACAGCGGTATCATGATAAATATCACTTTCTAATCTATAGTAAACCAAGAAATTCAATCTGTAAAGCTTGTCTTATGTATTCATAAAGATTTAAAATAATATTTCTTAGTTCTCCACACTATGCTATCACAGAAGCAGAAGTTTGCACAAATGTACAGAGAAAATAAACTCTACTGAAATGCAACTATAATGGAAACTGCGTGACATCATCAACAAACTATAGTTGCAAGAGAATCAATATCAGAAAAAGTCATCTCCTTATAGTGTTTGTTTCCATCTCATCTTCTATCTGTTAATGAAACAATAGTCATAATTATAATTTCTCCAACTTAGTATCAAATTAGAAAACTTTTTTATAGAATGATTATAGAGACATTGTAAAGTGAAAAAGTGTTTCTATTAATCAATTTCAACAAAAGTAGAAGGAAAACCAAGAAAAATAATATGCTGCAACAAACAAACCACTCTAGAGGTGCAAAAGTAGATTTCGACCACTTAGGATAGAAAATTGATAGAACACTTTCCTCCTATTCTACAAAGGATGATATCAAGAAAATGTCAAAACTTACATTATAAGGCAACAACAACTGCTTCTAGATAAAGATCAAAGAAAATGATAATTTGAAGATCAAATAGTCCAGGTTTAAATGCTGAAAATCAGGTTACAAAGAACAAACATTTAAGATTGAGTGATGAGAGCCAGAAGATGAGTATCAAGTGAAATGTACTATATGATTAAAATTAAATTAAAAGTGTCCAGTGAAGCAAAGCAAGTGATAAATATGTAATGATAAAGATCAATTACTTCGGATTCAATTGATGAGTAATTGATTGCACTGATATGAAATAGACTGTTGGATACAAAGCATGAGAACCATTTCTGCTGTACCACATGTTAGTTTATACATATCTTGTAAATCTGATTAATGAAACACAACTATCAAACCATCATTTAAAGCAGAGTGGTAAAAAGGATACAAAATGAAGTTTAGAAGCTCAGGCAATTCTCTTCATTTATCGTTATTGTAGAAAGTTGAAGCCTTAGTCTAAAGTATGATTATAAAATGGATTATGGTTTACTAGAAAAACAACAAAACAGAAACTATTGGCTCAATAATAAAAATAGTATACAGGTACTTGGTTCTACCAAAGTTTGATATAAGAAAGAAGTATAACTCTGAAAAAGAGCAAGATAGGTATTTTAGAAAGTGTGGAATAATAACATTTAGTTTACCAATGAGGAATTATGACCTTTGAAAAATGACATAACTTCTAACAGATGCAAACCTTTAAATCAAAAGCCAGAGTTGGATCCTCAAAGGCAGTTGATAACTGTACTAAGTGTTGTTCTGAGTAGATCCTAGAGCGCCATCTTGACAAAGCTGCATCAATCTGGCTGGCGTGAAGTGTATAATCTTGCTGCATCCACAAACAACTGGAAATCCATAACTACTAGCCTTGCACAATTATGCTTTGCATGTTTACATGCATGGTCTTTATAAGCTGAACCTGTTAGAAATAAAAATACTGAAAAGTGACTGAAGATGTACCTGAGAGCAAAATCTGCAAAACTTTTATGAAATTGGGATAAAAGTTGGATTTTTAAGTTAGCTTTACAAAATTCTTAACTGGATACAGGGATGTAAGAAAGTAAAAAATTTAAGATTTACAAATGTAAGTCTCTTTTCTAATTATCATTTTGGTAAAATTAAAGGATATTTTCATGGACAATTTATAAATTTGTGTAACTTATAAATAGCTTGTGTATATTCAATATAACCTAGAAAAGACTAAAAGGTAAGCATTTGTGTCAGTTTTGTTGGAAAATTAGGTTTGTATATATTTGTTCTAATCAATGTTTAATAATACAAAGCCATTCCAAAAGAATTATATGTAATTTACAAAAAAGTCTGTTTTATAAGAATAAACAAAGCTTACTTACTTTTTGTTGATTCTCTTAATGATTTATAGCTTGCTGATAATATTTCCTAATATTAAATTATTAATTGTAACATTAATTATTTCAAAATGTTTATAATCACTTTTTTATAAGACCAACAAAATCACAAAATCTGAAATCACAAAAAATTATAGAGAGAAAAACAATAGAAGAAAGTTTAAATCTATTATATTGTTTTCAAAAAGATCATAAGATATTTAAATTTTAGCCAAAACTTTTAAATCATTAAATAAATTAATTTTGTTAATTTTACTAAACAAGCTACAAGGTGTGTAAGATAATAATGCTTTCATTTGTAACAAATCAATCATGAATCACTTTTATAAATTATTTGAATCAATTAAATTTGACTAGTTTCATAGATTAAAATTAATGACATTGTAAGAATTTAACGTTTAAATATACTAAATAAAGAAATATAAATACAAATCTTAATGATTACTTGAAAATTCAAATAATAAAAAATCTAATAGAAATTCTAAGTATAATTGCTAATTACTCAAGAAACTATATTATAGGATTTTGTTATATTCACTGTAAATGTCTAATTCAAAATTTTATCATTTATTAATAAGAGTTAAATATAACTTAAAGAACTTATTTGAAAAAAATCAAAAAAGTAAACAAAAGTTACACGAAAATGGCTTTTTATTTTTACCAAATATTGTTTGAACAATTTGTTTTCGTTTTTTGTATTTTTTTAAAATGTATTTTTTCAGTAAAGCAAAACAAAATTTCTTATTTCTTACAATTTTGAACATTCAAAGATTATTAAAGGTTCGTTTTGAAAAACTTTAATTTTCTGTTTTTTATTTTTTGTATGTATTTTTTGTAGGATTAACAAGGTTGCTAGGTAATTTTTGAACAATTAACCTTTTACTTCGGTGTAGTCATTAAAATAATATTTTTATATAAATATTCAGCAATAAAATATTTAGCAACTTTAAGATTGTAAATTTAACTAATGTAGTCTTTATATACTACTCAGCCAAGAGATAGAAAGTGATGAGCTAACTTGCTGAGCAAATTGATAAAAACTAGTTTTATTTATTGATTAGAAAAAACCCATATGTACAAAGTAATATAAGATATATTTGCACTATAAAAAAGTTTGTTATTCAGTAACAGCTAGCATAGAAATGAATTCAACAGCAAATTGTAAGCAATTTTAGATAAAGAAATCTTTTAAATATGTTTAGCAAGATTAGGTGTCAGAGTGTGTATTATAGCTTTTATTCAAAACCCTGTAATGCACAGTCGAACATGTATAATTGCACTATCAACAAAATAAAACCAAAATCATATTGCAACAGGTATTTACGTCACGGGTAGTTTATGTAACTCTGTTAAAAAATCGTAAGAGTGTTTAGCAAGGTTAGGTGCAGGATATTGTATTATAAGGTTTAATTAATTATGTAGTCTAAGAAAATATATAATTACACTAAAGCTACAAAGTTACTAAAGGTTAAAATTAGTAATGACAATTAATAACATTTCATTTAAGCTACTTATTCGATATTTTGTATTTATGGCTTTGTTAATTGATTATAGAGAAGTCTTTTCACTTTAATTGATAATTTTTTTCTCAACTTCAAAATGTTGTTTATTTTCTTTCTTTATTCGTTCCATTCTTTATTCAATTTTTATTTTTTCAGCAAGGATTTTTTTCGAAAGCTTAACTTTTAATGACTTAAAAATAAAGTTTGGATTTGTTATAGAAATCAGGACATTTTAAGGAAACAGCTTTGAAGTTTTATACATCTCAAATACTTTTAATAATTTTAGTATTTACTTCTTGTAATTCTAATGTAAACTTAGTTAATTAACTTCTGAAATTTCTATAGGTATATTCAAACAACTCAAAATAAAATTGTTAGCAAGCAAATATAATATCAAAAGTTTTTTCTTGCTAACAATTACTTTTAGAGTTGCACTACTAGAGTCTTATAGATGGTAATTAATATATTTAAAGTTTTTTAGATTACTTTAAGTATTATTTATTAAAAATAATTGAATCTATTTTGTCTACTTATCGTAAAGAGTAAACAACCGTTTCAGCAAAAACTTTTTTTTAAAAGCAAGATCTAATGTTATTCAAAATTTTAATTCAATTTGGTCTTTAAAAAAAAGTAAACTTCTTCTCGAAAAACTTAAGATAAAAGATATTTTCCAAGTACGTTGTTAGTTCCTTGTTTTATTTTGTAGTTAGATATTTTCTATCTTTTTCTGGTTTTTAATACTTTCATCATCTAAGATGCATCCTCGACATGGTTTGGCAGCCCAACACGCAGAACTTCTCGGGTTCGATCACTAGCGGATACATATTTGCAACATGAAAAGTTCTTAGAAAAATCTGGGTAGAAAGGTCATGTTAACTTGTCTTACGTCAACATTTCTAAGAGTTGTAAGCCCCCGAATTTAAAGCCAAAGCTTAACAGTCAATTTGTCACTGTACTCGGTGTCGTTCTGGCAGCTCTATTGACACCAGTTCATCGCATCTGCAGCTTATTCTAATCGACTGCTTGTTGACTTGGATAGTTGACTTTTGCTGCTCGGGTAAAAACAGGTTTTCTATAAATTTTGCGCTAGCTTACAGCATGACACTTTTCGATCGAAGCAGGACAATCTACTTTCTAAGATTTTTCAAATACCAGTGAATTTTAAGATTACTTTCTACTAACAACTTTGTATGATAAAAATTATTGTCTTTGCAATAGTTTGTTACAAGGCTCACTAATTAATGTATAACAAATCAATGAAACATTTTAGCTCAATAAACACTTCCTTTGATGCTCATTAATGTTTTACATATTTTCTTCCACTAAAAGTCGAAACATTTTCACAAATATGATCTTAATTAACAGGATCATATATCTATTTCATATGCATCAACTCAACATTCAACTCATTTAAATAATATGCATATCATGAAAATAATTGCTTGATTAACATTTATTAAGCAAAAATATTAAACTACAATTAGATTGACTATTAAATTGGCAATTAACTATATCTTAAATATTTCACTGATTTTTTTTCTTTTTAGCACTCTACCTAAATTATACAGTTGGCTTTTCAACCATATATTCGACGTGAAGGTTGTAAGCTCCTCCATTGTTTAAAAGATTCTATGAAAAAAAAGAATCTTAAAACATGAATGAAAGTCATTCAAATTCTTTCTGTATTATACTAAAATTTAAAATTGAAGAAAACACATTCGATAAAATTTAACAATAAACTCACTACGACAGTAACAGGTCTTAGAAGAGGTCCAGCAGCTGTTACTGTTTTATAAGGTAATCCACTAATTTGCCATAAAACACCTTTATGAACATGAGAATAATACTCATTTTGTGGACATGTATTGATGTTTACATGTTTCTTACGAAGTCCATTATGAATGACTGTAACAAATAAGTATTTTTATTCAAACAAAAATTTAATGGATAATAATTATCTTTGTTTTAAAAAATTTCAATTTGAGTAAAATATTAAAATTAAAAAATATTTTCTCACAGAGGTTTGCAGCTTGTAAATCAGAAGTTGGTAGTTCGACAATTTTGATATTTCTAGCACCTTTCGGAATTCTGAATTGTTTTCTGTAGTTTTCTGTAATAAAGTTTGATTTAAAAACTTAATATTTACATTTTGATTTAATTACCGCTGTCATCAGCAATTGTATAATTTTTGGATTTTAATACTTTTTCGTAGTTATCTTCATTAAATCTACAAGCGCCCTCTTTTGATTTGAAATCTTCTTTAAAACGACACGATTGCTTCTATAAGAAAAATCATAAAGATAAATTAGATTGAACTCAATTTGAAAAAATATTAAAAATTGTTTACTTACAACACATTTTCCTTTGATACAAATACTAGTAGGGTCACCCATAAAGCAGGGTTCTCCATCCGGTACATATTCAGGTATTCGAATATGCTTATCACAATAATTCATCTTACAAAACATCAAACACGCAAGTTTCTCTGCAAACATCGATAATATTATATATAAAATTTAAATTTTTTAATGAAACCTTCTTTTTGGTAGGCAGGTAGTAATGCCCAGGTATTACATCTGTTCTTGCGATAGTCTTCTATAAAAACATTTTAATTTCTTAGCAACAAGCTATGAAATGTTTGATCAGGTCTTACTACCTATTTTACTATTATTGAACACAGAGTTGATATTTTGGGAACAACTTTGAACAAAGCAGCTTTTAAATTGAATATTATCTGAACCACAATTTCTTCCTCCATTAATAAGTCTGTTTCAAATCATCAGTTATATCATTTAAAATAAATTTAAACATTTGAACTGACTTTAAGGAGTTACATTTTCTTGTTCGATATTTCATGCTTGGACCACAGTCCTTAAAACATTTTGACCATTTACTCCAATCACCCCAGTATTCTTCAGTTTGGAAGTTCTTTTGAAGATTCCATATACTTTCACATATACCATTGTTACATAGCTGCAAGATAAGATAATTAAGATTGAATTGAATCAAAATTTCTTATTTCCAAATTATTTTTCACAATTAATTTTGACGATAATCTGATTTTATTGAGCTGTTGATAGTAAAACTTACTCTCTGATGTCCGCAGATTGTTCCGTCGATAACATCAGCCCAGTTGGTTCTACTTTTCAACCAATCAACATTTTTTCCTCCTAAACACCATAGCGTACCACATTTGTCTTCAACCATCTACAGTAAAAAATATTTTAGGTGAAGTCGTCTTAGTAATACTTAATTATTTTTGTTTTTGTAACTTGCCAACGAATTAACTAACTTATTATTAAATAAAGTAATTACTTGTTAATCATTTAGCCACTAAACTCTACATTTATCATATGTTTGCTCAAACAATTTGTAACTTTCATTCAGTAAAATGGAATTTTTAGATTATTTTGTATACAAAAAGTTACTTACGCGATCTCCAGGAATTGACCCTGGTCCAAAAATACTTGCACATTGTTGAGAATGAGAGTAATAAACTCCAAGAAGTGGGTCATATGAATATTGGGGTACTATTGGTTCATTCATCAAGCACTCGTGCCCTCTGTAAAATAATAGAAAGGGAAAAAACTGAAATAGAATTTGAAAACTCAAAATGCTAATTTTATATACAATAAACTTCCGTGCAGACACAAAAAATGAGAAATTTCTAACTCACGAAGTTTTTTCTAATTTAGCAATACTGCAAGAAGACCATTTAAACGAAGAACGTTTTAGATACTGAGACGTGTTCATTAGATAATTTGTATTTTCTTTGTTACAGCTTGTCATATTCAGTTCTTCAACTCCAAGACTAAAGATATTGTTTAAAATAAACAAAATTTTCATTAAAAGTTATTACTTAAAAGTCAGATACATACGCTCTAGCAATAGCTTGGGCCAACGTAAAAATTGTTTTAGTTCCTTCGTCTTTAATACTAACTATAGGAATCAGAGATTCACATGTCTTTGTTGGGTAGAAGATGTCTAAAAAGAAAAATCTACTTGTTAAATAAAAGCCAAGTAAATTAATAAAATTTGTTTACCTTTGATTTTATAATTATCCTTTGAAAGATATATCATGATATCAAAATTATTTTTCTCCGACTTTTCTTTTATACCATAAATTGGCATTAATGATTCAAGTCCCTTTTCAATAAACAAACTTTGAAGTACTTCTGTCTGTGCACAAATATTAAGTTTAAATATTAATGTAATTCCTAGAATTTATATTTATTTATAAAAATTGTTTTGTAGTTTAAATACTTGTTTATAATTTATTTTTGTTGCTCTAATACCTCTTCATCATTTAAAAGTTCTGATTCTTCTAAACTAATACGAATATCTAAGCCATTAGCCACTAAGTCATCATGTTGAAAAATTTTATCCACCTTAAAATATAAAAAAGAACATAATGCAAAGTTACTGATTCTCAATGAAAGTCTTAAAATGATCAAGTTTCTATTCTATTTTTTAAAGTTATTCAAGGAGTTTTTATATCTCCATAAGCAAATATCCCTTGAAACGTTTTATTTGCTGATATCAATTAAAGACGTTACTTCGTTTATAATATAGCTTATCCAGAAATCACAAAAGCTTCTATGATAAACTTTAACCACATCATCAGATACCAGAAAATAAAGTTTAACTGAATATGAAGTCTTTCGTGGATATTTGAAATGATTTTTCACGAACTTTGAATGTAGCTCAAATATTTCTATTAAAATATTGAATATTGTTTAATTTAAATTAAAATTAATTATTAATACTGAGTTCCTTTGAATACTTTGTTTAAAAACTTTTTAAGGTGTTTTTAATTACCAAATTATTATTTTCATATGTTAAAACTAATTTATGTCTCACAAAATAAGTTATTAGTAAATAATGAACAACCAAGTCTTAAGAATTATTTTTCAAAAGTTATTTTGTAAAATGTACACAGTAATTAATTGTAAGATTTCTTTACCAGGTTTTTTGTTCTCGTTAAATTCTTGCAACACTGATTCCTTCTTCATAATGTAAGATAACGCTGTAATAAACATATTCAAGATAAAAATAATTGAAAAAATTTGCGTCACATAACAGTCAACAGAGATTATTCTTACCTAAATACTTTTCCTTTAGATAATCTGGCATTTCATCAACTAAAAAAATGTTTTAGCTATTAGAATCTTTTAGAATGAAAAAGAAAACGTTTTTAATTACAAAACAAAATATTCAATAATGAAACTAATTTCTGATAATTTTAATATACAACATCAAAATACTTACAATAATTTTTCCAAAATTTGATTTCCATTGAAGTGTCATTATTAAAAGTAGTAGATGTTTCTTCAGTTTCCAAAATATTTTTGTTACCTTTATAATTAATAAAGGCAAAATAAAGTTAATCAAAATATTTTTTTAAGAAATTAGGCTAATAACTTGTGAGTACAAAGGTTACAAAAAAACTGTTGTTAGTTCTTATACTAAAGATAATAATCTGTAAGTGAATAATTAAAATAAAACATAAGAAGACAAGTAAACAATAAGCCCGGATGTAATAGATAAAGAATTATTGTAATTTTAATCAGACAATAAATTTTATAATTTATTTTTTATTTGTCAGTTTTAACAACCATTTTCGCGTTTCGGTCCATATCTATCCAACTCATACACAAGAGCATTTTGACCGGGAATACTTAATAGAAAAGCCATGAACTTTTGCCCAAACATTATAAAACCTCGCTGAAAAACAAAAAATGAAAATATCTTTTTAATATCTATATGTTACAAACCTTATCTTTACAGATATTAATGTTTGCAAGTGAATCAGCAAATGGAACAATCTCGCCGTCCGTGCTTTTGCAAACTAAATAACCTATTAGTTGACAGTTTTCATTTGTAAAAGGGTTTCTTGATGCTTTAATCACATATTCAGTTGAGGTATCATCATTCCGAAGCTTAACATACACTGACTCGGATATATCAGCAATGTCTGGAATCTTATCAATTATTATCGGATCAGAAAGCATTTCCTCATATGCTGGAACTTCATCTTCCTTGAATCCAAGCTTATAGTGATCATTCAAAGTTTTTGTCAGGGCATTATCCAATTTGTCAGATATTATTTGAAAATCCTTATTCAAGAGGTAAATCTTGAATTCCTTCATAGATGTCTCCACAGATGCTACAAATATAAAAATACAAGTCACAAAATAGTGTTTTTACCAGCGATTAGAAATCATCTCGTTAAATTTTATTTTTTAAAAGAATGAAAATCAACTTTTGTAAATAAATAAAAAGTATTTTACTTGTTGACTGCAGCAGAGCAGATCTTGCTTTTCCAGCTACCTATTTAAAAAATTGCAATTAAAATATCTTTTTCAATTATTCATCATGCTTTTAACCTACCAGTAAAAGCAAGATTACTCTTGCAAGAAAATTAAGATGTCCTCTTTTGCTGTATAAACTTTGAAAACTCATTTTATAGTCAAAGCTTATCAAATGTTTCCTAAAAAATTTAAACCAATTTGTTTCTGTTTAGATGTAATCATAGCTAGACTTGATAATTAAAATCTAATCAATAACTTAATATTTTAAACTGCAGCTTGAATTCTAATCTCTAAGTTTCAAAAAAACAACTTAATCAAGTTAGACAAGTTAGTAGCTTGTTATTCCACAACCTTACATGAAATCTAAAACGGACTATTTTTATAACTCCTCAAGTTCACTTATCAAATTTATGTTGACAGCCTTTTTCTTGTGAATGTTGGATATAAATAAATTATCAGGTTGATCATCTCTTATCACTGTATAAATATTTAAAATATAGAAAAAAAAAAATAAATAATAATACTTCATATTCAGAATTGATAAAAAATCTTAAAAGATTTTATCAATTTTATAAAGTTTTTCTTCAAACATAAATTAACATCTTTAGAAAAAAAATAATTTATCACATCAATCATAAAACTTTCATCTATGACTTGTTGCAAAAATGTTATTTTCGATTCTAAGCCGTTAAGTTTGTTATCACAGCAATACATAAGATAATATATAAGCATTCAAACTACTTTGGTAGTTTAAAAAATTCTCATATCAAGTCTCAATCGATGTTTTCATAAAAAATAGTTTTTTTTTTAAATTATACATTTTCATCCCATTTACACTCAATACACTATTGGCAATTTATTTCAACTATTGCAAATATTATAATGAAAGATGAAATTATCGCACACAAAAATCTACTTTTATAACTTTATAGGAAACGCACGTAGCCAAAGTAGACTATTTAATTCATATAGCAATATCTTGATTAGGTAAACAACTCAACATCAAGTTCTACACCAACGTCGTAGGTGTGTTCACGTTGTCTAAGCTCAAATGAAAGTATTATTATTAACGGTTGTTATATACTGACTTCATGAAAAACAGTCTTGAACTTTGGTAAGTAGTTTTCTATAAACTAACCTTCCTTCTGTAAATAATTCTCTTATCTTTTAAACAAAAGCTTCAGGCTAAATTAATAGACAAACCTACATTTGAATACATTTAAAGCATCCAATAAATACTTAAAATTTTTCAATTGAAAAACTATCAAATAAGACTTTTGCTGACAGAAAATTAATAAGAAGTAAAAATAAAATGTTTTCCAGGTACTTGTTATTGTACTTTATTGAGTCTATAAGTTTACATTTATTTTTTGTTTTTAAAAACTTTCTAAATTTTATTTTTAGCCAAAGTTATCACAAAAATAATCTTGATTTTAACTGTTAAATGAGACAGCTATAATAAACAAGTTTGATATTGTATATCCTTCATTTTATAAATAAAGGATCTTTATCTTGTTAGATTTCTAATTATAAATTAATAAAACAATGTAAGATTTATTTTTAGATCATTTTATTTTTCACAATAAATTTAAAAGATTCATTTCAAGTTGCAAGCTTTAAAATTAAACAAAATTACAACTGTTCTTTAAAACTAAACAATATTTCCCTTTTCTTCTTTAAATTTATCTTTTTGGGAGTAACTTTTAAAACTCTGCTTTTGATTTGTCATAAAATATATTCGGTTTAGTTCAGCCTTAAAACAACAAATATTCACTGAAGTGCTAATGTTTATTATTATTTAAATTATTAGACCTAATTGACCAAAATAAAACAAAAATTTTAATAACTAAATCTAAAATATATAGGTCAGCTATTATTAAATGATCATCCAAATTAAGATTTTATGCAAAATTACATTCCAAAAAATGGTTTTTGAAATATTTTAGACAAATTTAACACTATTTATTTGAATCATGTTCTTTTAATGAAATCAATATTCGACATTTATACAAGGTCTTTTGTTACTTTTTATAAAATTTTATTTACCACTAAATATTTATCTAAATGTAAAACCAGATAAAAATATTAACGTATTCCGGATCATTAAAAACAATGGTGAGTGCATGCAATTATCAAATTTAATTAGGAACTTAAACATTTGCTTGTTCCTTTTGACTTCTATGTTTAGGCAAACTAGAGAAAAACTTAAATTTAGTTGGCAAAAAGACTTTGTAAGACTTTATTAAGTTAGTATTTGTTAATTTCTCTTAAATAAATTTAGAAAAAAAGTCTTAACTTCTTCTAAAAATGAAACAAAATTTTTAGAACTTAAACTTTTTTGTAACGTTTGGACATTTCAATTTCAAAGTTAGAACTTTTATCTAAAAGGCTGTTTTTGAAAAAGCAAAAAGTTTGATGAAAAATAACAACTGTTAAATATGATAAAAAGTTTTTTTTTTTATCAGATAACTTGATGATTGAGAGTTAGCTTGGCTTGTAAGACATAAAAGAGGTCCAGAGATAAAAAACATGTTTTGAACTTAAAGTAAAAGTCTTTGAGCAAACAACGGCCACATAAGAAAATAACAAAAAAAGTCATTTGAATGGATCAATGGTAAGATCATTTTAAGAAAACAAAAATACGGAAACTGTATTTATAAAATCACTTTCTATATTTAACAACTTTCTAAAATCAAACAACCTTAGATTGGAATTGACAATCGGCTGTTGTCAAATATAATAAGAAAAAAAATTAGAGACAAAACAAAATTTTGAAATGTTTTAAGTTTTGTTTTTAGTTTTCTAATATTATTCAAAGAAATTTCGGTGAAAAAGTGAAACACAAAATTAACTTCGTTGTCGTTTTCACCATTCAACTGGTACAGGTTACGTCAAGAATGTGTTAGCTTAAAACTTACTGAAGTACAAAATTGAAGATGTAAAAATAGCATTGTTAAGAGTCTATTAGATTTAATCTGTTTACTTAATGCATGTAAAAAGTTTCTAGATGCAGTGACGTCATAACAACGTCAACTGAGTGACAACAGCGCCTCTACTGCCAATCACTGAAGCGTAAATATTTCGCTGTATTGATTATCTACCCGGCAAATAACAACTTGGCAACAAATTTTGTTTGAATAAGTTTTTAGGTAATTTTCGTTTTGATGACAAGTTCAGCTTGTTAGTGCAGACTGCTCTAAATAATCTCAATGCTGACTTTAATGACTTTTTCATATTCTTCTTTTCAATATAAAAAAGTTTCAACTGGAAATTTTTAATCAATAGATTAAATCTTCATCAAGTGAATATCAAGATCGGACATCTACATTGGATACATCTTGAATTTGTAGTTTTGTATTTCCTAGAAGTATTGTCATTTTACCAGACTCACAGACCCTTTCTATCAGGGTTTTTATAGGGAATTTTCCTTGTCACTAATATTTGCCCACCTGGGATCGAACCTGGAACCCCCTACTTGGTAAGCAGGTTTGGTAACTGCTTCGCCACACAGGTGGACAAACTGTGTGCGTATTGGTAATCTTCTTGACAAAAAGCTGCACCATGCTACCATTTTTGTCGGAATTTAACGACTAACCATCGTATCTTTGAAGAGATTCTTTGTTGACAAATTTCGACAAGTTAAGGATTTTGCCGTTGTTGTTGGCAACATTTTTTTCAAATTTCTCTATACTATCTAACTTGAAAACATTTAACTGAGGAATAAAAACATCCTTATGCAAAATAAATATGTGATTTAAAACTACAAAATCCGGCACCCTTTTGTAAACTCTTATACTTTTTATCTTTAACTAACAAAAAAAGTTAAACTTTTACGTGCTGCTGTAGTTGGTAATACTGTAACAGTACATTTCGGAAGTATCTTAAAAACACAACTATTTTTTTTTAATTATTAGATTTTATTTCTTATCATTTTGATAGATCAGTTATTACACTTAAATCAAAAACTAATGACTAAAGAACTTTTAATCATAGAAAAACAAATAAAGTTGAAAACAATTTAAACTTTATGGGGTAAAACATAACTGCCTCAAATTAATTTTGCGGCGTTGTTGATATTTCTCAAGATATTTGTTGCTACATCCTTAGTGATTGATTTTTTGGAAAAATGTTTCTGCGACCTCATTAATTCAATATCTTCCCTGTAATTTTCAAAATGTTTGTTAAATAAACCTCTACTATAGTCATAACCATGACTAAGTTTGAAATAATTGGTAAATTTTACAAACTGTTCTGTAACTGTTTTGTATCTAGAAAGCAAGTTTGGCATTTTATGCTGTTCATTAATAACAAAAAAGTTCAATATCTTAAACCATTCAGTTAAAAGGTAAAAGTGACCCCTTGCCCAATTCAAGCCACAACAGAAAGTATTAATATCAATAAAAAACTCTTCTAGCTTCTTCAAATCATTTGAACTGAGCGATCCTATGCAGCAAAGGATTTGTAAAGTTTTAATTATTTCTTCTGTGTCTTGATAGCAGTTAAATTTGTAGATTAAATAATCAATTTTCTTTGATTGCTTCATTTTGGCTTTGCAATAGTTGAAAAGACTCAAAAACAACGATAAAGAAAGTTTAGGTGTAAAAGAATATTTTTTAGCTTTAAGAAGGTGTTACAGATATTTTTGGTTCAAGTTCGTTTCCTGGTGGTAATTTGATTTGTTTTTCTTTAAGAAAAAAAAGGATACTACAGGAATTATGGTAAAAATCAAGAACATAATATGAAGATAACACTGCCCTTTCAATCGTATCTGTGATTTGCTCCCAAGCCTGTGGTACAACTGTATGAAAATATTTTTTCCTCTTTTTTTCTAAAATTGTCCTTCTTATTTTGTAGAATTCCCTTAAAATTTCACATTTTAACATATTGATTTGGTTGGCATTATGAAAATGTACAACCAGATAAAAAATGTTGGATTCAATTTGTTGAAAACTTGGAGTATCAAAAATATTGTTAATATCTGAATTCAATAAAACATTTTGAAAGTTTTTCGTTAACCACACTGATAATTCTTTATGAATATGACCTTTCATAACAAGAATTATGTTCAGGATTAACTGGGTAGTTTTTCCAAAAGTAGCCTTTTTATAAAAATCAGAAAGCTTGGATAGTTCATCCGCCAAAAATACTATTAGCTTGAAATTGTCTTCTATAACTTTACATTCAGTGTAAGAAAGAAAATTACTTTGTTTTTTGCTATCTAAGAGATAAAAATCAGAAATAATTAACTCAAAAACTTGTGACTGAAAATTTACAATTTTTTCGAACTTTATTTGAGAAGCCTTCTTGGAATAATGGCTGACAATTTTAGTTGAAATTAAAGCATTTGAGCAAATACCCAATGAGTAAAATGAAATGTTGAAAGAAGTAATTCGTACTTATACTTATCGATCGTAAGAGAAAACTTTTCTAAAAGTAAACCTTCAACAATGTAAATACATTGTGAACTTTGTTTAGTAACACCATTCTTGTCATCTGTTTGACAGAATAATAGTAGGTCATGGAAACAACAGTCACCATCATATTTACCAGCTGTAATTGATAAGGTCGATGGCATTTTATAGATTTTCCAAAAAATAACAAGTTACAGACAACATTATCTAAGAACAAAAGTAGTTTGTACTGATAATGCATTGTTGATTTAAATTTAAACAATTCATCTTTAGTTTTTTTGAAAGTGAGAGTTGCTTAACGATTGATTTTAATTTGTCATCTACATCAACTGTTTCATTCACACTTTCACCATTAAGTAACGCTCTTGAAGTTAAGTTATAAAATGCACAAAAAGCCAAAACTCTTGCTTTCCAAAAGCTTCCACGCTTATTATGCTTATTAGCAATAATAAGATAATGTTTTAAAAATTCGAGACAACAAAAATGTTCCTGTGAAAACTTGATTTTTTTTCTTTAGATATCCAAGAAGAAAAAACAAATTAGCAATTACTTTTTCATACTCTTCATCTTTAACTTGGAAATCCTTCAGTTTTGATACATATAGTTTGTTACCATTTAAAGAAAGTCAGAAAACGTGTTCACTAACTGCTAACTTTTGTTCTTTCAATACTTTTCCAACATCTTCAATCTGACAATTAACTTTAAAACTAGTTTGTTCAAACATTTCATCAGGTAAATGTTTTCTGGCGTTTGCTATCAGATCGAGTTTAGCTACGTAGAACCAATCTTCATCTACAACGATCTTTTTTAAACATGTAGAATAATGATGCAGCTTTGTCACTTTTATTTTTAAATAATTTCCACCAAATTTACCATTCTTAAAGCACTAAACAAAGTTAAGATGATTCATTAAATGAAAACTCTAATAGTATAAGAAAGAATAAAGTCAATGTAATATAAAGTAATCTATATCAAGTTTTACGATATTATATTGTAAAAAAGTTTTTATTAGTGATTATAGGGCTCCTAAACAATTAGCTATTGATGTTTTATTCATGAATACATTAAATGTAAGCAATCACGTCTTATGGAATTTGTAAAAAGAAAACTTCTGTCATTGAAAATTGAAAAAGTACAATATAAATGAAGAAGATGTAAGTAATTACTGTTAAGAAATTATCTGAACCTTAATTTTATAACTTAATTCGAAAGAAAGTGAGAGATTTTGAAGAGATTTGACGTTTTAATTATTGATTATAGTTGAAAAACATATTATACAGCTTGAATATATTAACTAAAAGCTAGTTTTCAGTCATAGTAGATTCATCTGGTTTGAAACTGTAACTATTCAAACTTGTACTTTTTGATAAAAATATATTCAAAATAGCAGATTAACTCTAGGTAGTCTAATATACAAAGTTTTCGAAAAGTCTTTCAAACGCGAAGAATAAGAAGTTTTTCAACCGATTCAGCATTCCTAGAAAATTATTAAGTTCAAATATATCAATTCGACTTTCAATTGTTAAGATACGAGTGTCGATGTATATTTTATTGAAAAGATTTACTTTATCATTCTTCATGTAGCTTTTGAGAGAATAAATTCAATCTTTAAATGATTGTTTATTTGAAATCGAGGAAGTAACTGATTTGAATAAAAAGTTATCAAAGAGTTTCTGGATTTGTAGAACATATAGATATAAAATATATAATCTTTTTCTTGTATAATATTCTACAAATTTTATGATCGAGTTAATTTAAAATGAAATTTAAAAGGTATATTAATTTAACATTTATTTTAACAATTTTATTTAATCAGCTTAAACAAAGCTTTAAAATATTATTCGATAATATTGATTTTAATTATGAGTATTAACTCATTAAAAAGCCTTTTTAGAAAAAACCTGTTGCTAACGATAATAAAAAAGAATCACTTAACTTGCTTCTTAGATGTAGTCAACTTAAACAAGTGTTTGTGACAAAAAAGATATATGTAGCTAACAGATAAATAAAAATGTAAAATATTCAATTAAGCTTTATAAAATCTAAATTACAATTATGTGAGTTATTTTACATGATAGTCTTCAAGAACTCCCAATCACCATTACATAAATTTTCTGTACAATTTGATTGAATTTATGCTGAGGAGGTTTTGGAAGTCAAAGTGATAAATCGACTTAACCGAATTGTTTAATATTTGGTTCTATACGTTGAATTTCAACTACCATTAATGATATCACAAAGCAAAGTTTATGTTACTATGTTTAAAATGTTTTTTATTGCTTACAAGTGAAGTTTCAGAAAAGGCATGAATATAAACTTGATTATTTACAGTTTAAATATAAGCTTACAACTTAATACTGTATAAAATTTAGAGGTATTTGTATTATAAAAAGCAAAGATTTCACTAAAATAAGTTAAAGCATCTACAATAAATTTCAAACCTCAATAGGGGGAAGTAAAAGAATTTAATTATTTTAGGGAAATGAAAAACGTAGAATAATTTGATAGTTTTGGCTAAAGTAATAATTTTTAAATAAAGATTTAAAAATCTTTTAAAACAGTAAAAGAAACTATAATTCAAAATTTGATTTCAATTTTAAGCAAATAACTTAATTTGTTTTACAAAGAGAGAAGTATTCTGATATTTGCTTAACTACGTGCAAAAATATTGTTTGTTTTGCTAAATGCAACTTGTAAAGCATTTGAAATTAAGTTGAACAAATATCGGGCAAAAAGTTTCTTTACTTAAACTCGATTCATGAAAGCTGACTTTAACTTCCTAATTTTTTGAAAAATCTAGAAGAACTTTTTGTCCGGGTGATCTGATGTCTTCTTATCCAAATTTTAGTTAAAATGAATATTAATAAACTTTCTAGTTGTAAGCACAGATTTTTATTATTGAACAAATTTCCTTTGAAACGAAATAACTATGAATAATCAGATAAGAAACTTGCAAGTAAATTGAAACTCTGAAACAAATTTGTTACAATGTATTTTATAGTTTGAATTGAGAATATTACAAATTAAAATGTTGTTTATTGAATTGCAATAAAAATAGTTTATTGTGGGTATACTCCAATTGAAATATACAACAATTTAGAATTAGTAGAAGTTGAATACAATCTGACAAAATTTCATTTACAGCAGTAATCAAATAGTTAATTTTTGTTTGATAATTTTACCTTTAGTTGAAGTTGACCAAAACTAGGTTGATTGTAATATAATAAGTTTACCCAAAGTGAAACTCATAAGAATTAATTACTTTCAATTCATTCACTCTCATCAGATATCAATAGTTTGATAGGAACATATAGAACTAAAATCTTTAATGAAACAACTTTACTGAGTTTCATGTCGCGAATTTGGTATTAACAATTAAGTTTTTAGTTTTATACACACCTTCAAGTTAATTTTAAAATATATTTTTTAATTAATGTTTCGGTTATATATCAGTATCATTTAATTATCACTTAAAGCAAACGTTAAATGATAGCTACAAGTTTGCCAAACAGATTTTTCATATGTCTTTTCTGCTTTAAAAAAATGAGATATCGAAAAATGTAAAGTTTTGTTAAACAAATTAATTTTACTACATAAACCAACCAAGAAAAAATCAATATTTCAAGATCTTATCAAAGTTTCATTTAATTAGAGAGTTATTGAAAACCATGTCAAGAAGTTATTATGATTTGTTTTCTAAAAACATTTCAATTAATCAGCAGCTGATAATGTTAAAGTTTTTCCTTGTCACGTATACTTGTTTTTCCCAGTACATTGTTTGTTACCTGAAGTGAAAGCTTTAAAGGAAGCAAAACAAACTCGATTGCTAATAATCAGTAAAGAACACGTAGTAGAAGGAAGTAACAAGCTTTAAAAGCTGGAACTTTTCATTTTATTCAACTACATTTGTAAAGGTATGCAAACAGATGATTACTTTGTGAACTATTCTCGTGATAGTTATTAGCATTCTGTCTAATTAATATAAATTTAGTTTGATAGCGAGAAAAAAGTTTAAACCATTAAGTTTAATAATTAATATCATTTTATTAATATCTATAAAACTTTAAATCTATTACATAAAACATAAGACACTAACAAACATATCATTTCTCAACAGAGAAAAATTCAAATATCTCAAGATGAACGCCAAAATACTTTTCATGTTTATTGCTGTATGCTTTGTTGCTTCTTCAGAGGCTGGTTGGGTTCGTCATTTGTAAGTGATATGACTTTTATATTAGCTACTAAAACTTAATATTTCTTAATAATAAAATCAAATGATAATATAATATAAATTAAAACTTATCGAAAGCTTCTTTGTTACAATTTCTATATGATTTTAATTAATTTGTTTAACATGATGCTTTTTGCAGTGTCCGTCATGCATGGAAAGGAGTCAAACATTCAGCTCTTCATACTGCTGTTCACTACCTTGGAGATGAACAGGTAGATTGAAAATAGTTTGAAAATTTTGCAAATATCAAAATTTATTTATAGGGATATGATCACGATCAATATGAAAAGACATTGGTGTCATTGTTGAAAGAATTAAGTGATCAAGTTGGAGAAACAGATGCTCGTATGTTAGTTACTGATATGGCTCGTTATGTTGAAGCTACAAACTCAGGTTTGAATGAATTGTTGATAAACTGAATTTTTGAAGAATTATTATAAAGTAAAAGCAAACTTGTTTCCAATTTTTGGTTTTAATGTAATTTCAAAAGCTTTTCATTTATACCATAAGTGACATCTATTATATTTCTAAAAATATTATAATGAGCAAATATTTGACTTTAAATTAAAACTTATAGAATCGATGAAAGACTCTAACATAGATGAAGGTCTTCTTCAACTTGACACTGATCTTTCCAACTAATCAAAGTGAAACGATCTCTGGAAGACTTGAAAAATATTGACTAACAAACTTTATTTTCTTAAATCTTATTATTATCATTTAAACTGAGCTTTATTTTTATGTTGTAATAACAGAAAAGTAATTTGCACAAATAAAATATTATAGTAAAAAGCAAACTGAATTTTTCTTGGTTTAATAACTTCTTTCATTGGGTGTCAGTTTTAAAATCAGCACAATTATTTTTCTAAATCTTTCAAAACCAAGCAACCTTGTCTACCTAATGATGAAGACCTTCGACTCAAATGATCCGTAGTTATCTAAAATTCTTATTAAATTATATGTGCGTCCAATTCTTTAATGCATTGTCAGTGCATAAGGAAATATCAAGTTGGTAATAGAAAAACTTTGAATTTGTTCAGGCAGCATTTACGAGGTTAATATGCAGGAAACAATATTAAATATGATAGTTATAAACATCGAATCACTTTCTTAATTTAGGATAGTTTGGAGGTTCAATGAACTAAATATGATTTAATTCTCATCTTTGAAAATTATCCACAATTTAGTTCGCTTTAAGTTTGATGATTTCGTTTCTATTAGTCTTTCCCTCAAGTTATATCAATTCAGACAACACACATTACACCTTGATAAAACCATATAACCTCGTACATTAAGCAAGGCAAATTACTTTCTCATACTGCACAATTAGAAGACTAGTAGCAGTAGATGATATCAGTGTGTTTGTGTATGCAGATAATATCAAGTTATTATCTTGCAGACCTGGAAATTTCAAACTGCACTACACACTGTAGAAAACTGGTCTACGAATTAACAGCTCAGAATCCAGCCCACAAATTTTGAACTTCTAACTTTCTCCTGTAAATCAAGACTGAATGAAAAGTTGACAACAAACTAACTTGGTGAAAACGTTCGTTCAACTTAAATTTCTGAATGAGTTTCACTAATCTTCTTATTTTTTATTTATATGGATCACAGCTATTCACCTCAAAAGTTAATGATAAAAATCACAAATATCTTTAAGTATTAAACACTAAATCAGTTTTTATAAAATCTTTCTGAAAACAAGTCTTTTTGATTAAAACGTGTCTTAATACTTTTTTGTTTTAAAAGGTTTGAGATTTTGGTATGATCTTAATAAATCTGAACAATTTCTGATCAAATAAATTACTTGGTGAGTCCATTTTAAATCATGATAGATGAAGAATCCAAGGTTTTCATTGACTTATATCGGAAGATTTTATTGTCGGTGCTTATTCTTGTTTATTATGAAGAATGTACAAGACACAGATTTCTCATTCAGCGGGGTTTTCAATCTAATTTGATTTTAACTTCAGAAGCATTGAAAATAAATAACAAATTGTTTTTGATAATCTTTCTGACATAAAACAAACTTTACATTTAGATGCAAGAATTCGTTTTATTTGAAATCAATTTATAAGAGAAATATTTGTCAACAATGATTAGAAATCATTTGTAAGAAATTGCAAAATCAGTTAACAAACAACGTTTTCTTCCCAATCACAAAATCCTTTATCAGAATCAAATAATGTTCCCTCAGGACAAGTTCGTGTAAACAAAGTTCCTGAAATTTTTAAAGTTTACACTTAATGGTTGAACTTTAAATAAAATCGAATATTACTTTTCTTATTTAAAATTCGATAAAAGATTTTAAATTCCTAAAAAATATGATTTTAAAGATTTGATGTAAAGTAAAAAATCAGTTTAAAAACATTGAATTTGAAAATTAAAATCAACTAAATAATGTTTTGTATGAAAGTGAAATTAGCGATAAAGTAAATATTCAACCCTTTCAACAACTACAAGGAATTTAATAAAGTTTGATAAACAACAACTAACCTGCAGCACACTGTTGGAATGAATCACATTTGTTTGGTACTTTTATTGGGTCAGTACTCTTTGGTCTACCAGTAGAATCAACACACATTGTATCTACAACATAAAGTCGTTGTAGTTGATCATTGTCAAAAGTGATCAAACTATTTCAACTAACCAAAGAAGTAAACAGCACGAGTGTTTGTACAACATCCGGGAACGTTATAAGGCCAATCACAACTTTTCAAAACTGGGTTGAACACAAGACCAGATGGACATGACATGGTATATAAAATACCTGATAAAATAAAATTACCAAATTTCCAGGCAAAAGTATTGAAAGAACAAATGAAACTTACCTGCTCCACATTGATAGAAATGTTCACAATCACCTCGTTTCTCAAATGGTTCAGTACTGATTGGTTTTCCATTTCTGTCTACGCATGGTCCATCTGAAAAGTAAACGTAAAGAGATAATTAATTGTTTAACAGGAAAAATATCAACAATCATAATTACATTTTAGTTTCATGTAACTAACATTTATTGTTACAACAGCTTTTATAAAGTACTTGAAAAAAAATTTCTTTAGTATATATTTATATTCTTGTATTTGACTTGAATATAACAAGTATAACAATATTTGAATATCTAATTGTAGGATTGTAATTGTAGCTAAAATTATTTTTGGGTTAAAATAATTTTAAATAACAGACAAATCTTCGGAAACATTATTTAACTAACTTAAATTATTTTTTGAAACTTTAAAAACGGTTAACTGTTAATTCAAATTTACCTGGTTGACGGTTACATTCTTTGCCAACATATTCACAACCACAAACTTCAAAAGCACATTGACATTCATTTGTATCAGGATTAAAAGCTTGACCGTTTGGACAAGGAAAAGCCACCAAGTCACCTGATTAATATAAATTTATTTTGTCAAAGTGTCTTAATATTCATCTTATAGATGAGTTGCAAATCAACCTATTAGTGCTAAAACCTACTCACCACAAGCACATTGGTAGAAATGCGTGCAGTTGTTTGGAATAGGGAAAGGACCTGAATTGATTGGTCGCCCACAATCATCTTGACAATCAATATCTGAACAATGAAAAGTAGATTATTTGATTGAAGTTTTTGAAGAAAATATTAAGTTTTTTAAAAGGTTTACTGACGGCAACCAGGGTTTGGTGTGACATAACACCCAGGAACATTAAATGGATCATCACAAAGACCAATTTCAGGATTAAAAGCTTGTCCTTCAGGACATGACTCTGTAATCAGTTTTCCTAGAAGTCAACAAAAAAATGATTTAGATATTCAGTTGTATGATAGAATTATTTATTAGTTTACCAGCGCAGCAAATTGTATAGTGTTCGCAATCTCCAGTTCCTTGTGGTCCTCTACTGATTGGTCTTCCACAGTCATCAACACAACAAGGATCTACAAAGTCACATCATGAATTTAGCAAAAAGAGATTGAAAAACGTGAAAATATTTGATGAAAGTTTATTAATGTTTTACCGTATTGAGGTGGACATTCATAACAACCAGGAACATTATAAGCATGATCACAATGTCCTGTTTCAGGATTGAATGCAAGACCATCACCACATTCACTTATGATAAGTTTTCCTGCAAATAAGTATTTTTCTAAACAAAATTAACTTTGAGCTTCAATTAACCTCCACAGCATGTTTTAAAATATTTACAGTCACCAGGAATTGCTTGTGGATCTCCACTAATTGGTCTACCACATTCATCAACACAGCAAGGATCTTTTAAACAAATTTATTTGATTTGAAATACTTTTGTAATTACTCAATCTATGTTTACCATAATGTCCTGGACAGCTTGGTGTACAACAACCATCAACATTGTAGTCAAAATCACATAAAGCTGTAATTGGATTGTAAGCTAAGCCATCTCCACACTCCACAACTTTCTTATATCCTTCAAAGCAAAAATAATGTTTCAGTAAATTTCACAAATAAATATAATTAATTTCGATAAAATCGTTTAAATTTTAAGCTTATGTATCTCATTTACCTCCACAACATTCAATGTAAAAGCTACAATTTCCTTTGATTGGATATCTTCCAGATGGAATAGGATTACCGCAGTCATCAAGACATTCTGGATCTAATGTAAAAATTGATAAGTTCGTTCACTTGATTTCAAGTAGTAAAATAACTCACCATAACATGGTATATCACAACTGTCATCATAACATCCTTCAACGTAATGAGCAGGAACACACACCAGAGTATCAGGATTGAAAGCATAACCTTTTGGACATTCTTTTTCAATCAATTCACCTGGAAATGTTAGAAAATCAATATTTTTGTAATTTTAAAATACTTTATTTAGTCACAGAAAGATTATTTACCACAAGTACAGATATAATACGAGCAGCTGTCAGGTTTAGGAAATGGGCCAGTTGAAATTGGTTTTCCACATTCAGTGTGACACGGGTCTGTTTCAAATAAAGAATTGGTTTATTTTAGCTAGTCATAATTTGGATAATTTGTAAATAAAATAATTAAAAAGTGTATTTTGTTGATGTTTTTAACATTTGAATAAGTTACTAAAATTAAAAGAATTTATACCACATGTCGGAATGCAACATCCACAGACGTTATAAGAATGATCACATTGATGTGTATCAGGATTATATGAATGATCAGGTTGACAAGACATTCGTTGAAGTTTACCTGTGGAAACAACAAAATGATTTTAATATTAATATTTCAAAACAAAAGACATTATGATTTCATTATTTCATAGAAATATATTTAAATGTTTTCGGCAAATGTCTCACCGCATGAGCATTGAAGATAGTCATTGCAATCTCCAGGAATAGGGAAAGTGATGTTGCTGAGAGGTCTTCCACAATCATCAACACATTCTGGGTCTGAAAATCCAAAAATAAGATTATATTTCTTATAAACTGAGATGAGTACTTTCAATTTGAAATATTCATTTATTACAAAGATTAAACAATAAAAGTAATTAACCGTAGCATCCACAATGTCCTCCGCAGGTAGGATAACATCCAGGAACTTCCCACATTGGTACACATTGACCTTGTTCTGGACTGAAAGCAAAGTCAGGATTACATGCCCTGATGACTAATTCTCCTAAAGATAAAAAGTCAATTTATTTCTAGAATTTTCATTTTCTTAAGAACTTAATCAACAAAACGTAACCTTGTATACATTGCTGATAATGAGTGCAATTGTCCTCAAGTGGGAATGGATCACCACAAAGTGGTTCTCCGTTAGATCCATGACAGATATCTAATAAAGGATACAGTTTGAAATCTGATAAAACAATCTCATTTCTTTCTACTTACCAATTGGTCCACATCCACAACCTGGAACAGTCCAGTCAAAGTCACATGTACCAGTCTCAGGGTTAAAAGTTAAGCCATCAGGGCAACATTCTGTTCTCAAATGTCCTGTTGATACATCCTGTTTAATCATTTCATACTTTTTGAAAATTTACTTTTATATAGAATTCTTTTTAATATTTACTTAAACATCAAAGAAGTTTTACTAACCACATGAACATTGATAGAAGCAATTACAATCTCCTTGTATTGGGAATGGTTTTGTGCTTATTGGTTGACCATATCTATCACAGCATGGGCCGTCTGAAAATTGTAGAAATTATCAAGAGAAATTAAGAAATAATCAAATATACGAAACATACCACAAGCATTTCCTCCACATTTAGGAACTGAGCTTAAAACTCCTAAAAATATAGAAATTATTTGTTAAAATTCAATAAAAGCCTCTTCAAAACATTTTCAACCCACCAGCACCACATTGAAAATACTGTCCAAGTTCTTCAAATGGATCTGTGCTTTTTGGTCGGCCATCTGATTCTACACATTTTGGATCTAGAAAACGACAAGCAAGTTATTCAGAGATTTATACAATTAATTGATAAGTATTCTGTTGTAGATAGCTAATGTTATAACTATTAATAATTAGATAGCTTTTCTAACAGATCAATACACCTATCAAGTTTTCAAAAAGAACATTGAAACAAATTGAAACAAAGAAATATTTTAAGAAAAAGTCTGTTTACACTGAAGCATTAAACATTTAAATTACAAAAATCAAATTAACTTAAAGTTTAATTAGTTAAAGAAAATTATCGAGTTCTTATCGACTACGAGCTTTATGAAAGCTGAATCATATAACTAATTGTAATTACTTGATCGACAATGTGTTGGGTCATAGCATCCAGGTACGTTGTATGGCCAATCACAAACTCTCAATTGTGGATTGAAAACTGTTCCTTGAGCGCAAGGCATTGTGTAAAGAATTCCTAAATTTTATTGAATATTCTCATTCATCATATTTAACTTTGTTATGTTTGAACAAACCTGCCCCACATTGATAGAAATGGGTACAATCGCCTGGCTTCTCAAATGGTCCAGTGCTCAAAGGTCTTCCATTAGAATCGTGGCATTGATCTTGATAGCAAAACAAAAGGGTTGAAATTTAATCAGTTGAAATGACAAAGAATCAATTATTTTATCTTTTTTAATCTATTTTGCTTGAAAGGGAAGTAACGTTATCGAAAAAACTATCCGAAAAGTCAATAAAACTTGTTTTGATCTTGAAAGCTCGCAGGAAAGCTCACCTGGTGGTGCATGGCATCCTCCATTGCATCCACATCCTGGTACTAAGTAGTCAGGTACACAGTGTCCACAGTCAGGATCAAAAGCTTGACCATTTGGACATTTAAATTCCAACAATTTTCCTTAGAAGTTGAAAATTGTCATCAACTTTTGTCTTTTATGATAACAACATTTTGTAAAATCTTATTTGTAACAAATTTAAACAGCAATTTAATTTGCTTGTTTCAACTTACCATTACAACATTGATAGTAAGTACAACAGTCTGATGGTTCATCAAATGGTTCTTTGTCAATTGGTTCACCATTGCATCCAACACATTCATCATCTTAATATAATTCAACCAAATAATTAAACCAGTTTTGCTAATTGACAGTTTTAAAAAGCAAATTTTATTTTAAAATTATATTTAATAACAACAAACTCAGTTACCGTAAGGTGATTCACAAATGTTTCCATTATCACATCCACATCCACATCCTGGAACTCTCCAAGAATCAACACAACATTCATATTCAGGACTGAATGATTCTCCTTCTTTGCATCTCATCACTTCCAAGTACCCTGTATTTTTCGAAAAATTACTTATAGTTCAGTTGAAATAGTTTTGCTTTTAGTTTTTTGTACAACCTTGTCAATTTTTTGTTTCAGAAAAGAAACAAAAGCAATGTTAGATAGTTCATGTTAAATTTTGTAGAAATTAAGATTTTCTTTGTAAAATGCAATGATTAAAAATAGTTAAAAAATCAGCTATTTGTAACATCAAACTTTATTTATTTGAAGTTTTAAATCTTTTACAATTCATAGAAAGCTTTTACTGAATAAAAATCTGATTTTTAAAAGTAGTTATCTAACCATTAACACATTGGTAGTACAAGTTGCAATCTCCAGGCTTTTCAAAAGGTCCTTCACAAGTTGGGTTTCCATAGCAGTCTACACATTCTGGATCTTGTATAACAACAGATTTAGATTTGAATTTCCACTTGATAAAATTATTTCAATCATCTAACTAACCAAAGTGTGGTTCTTCAACATCACATCCACAATCTGGTACATTATTAGGGCAATCACACAATCCAGTGTGTGGATTAAATACAGTTCCATCAGGACAGCATATCTCCTGAACATTTCCTGTGAAAAATTTTATTTTGATAATCAATCTCTCAAGGAGAATTTTTTGCTCAATATGTTTGCTGCACTTTATTTTATGCATCTTTAATAACATTTGAAAATTAATCTTTATCAGAACTTTGAAAATTGATTCTTATCAGAACTTATGTGATAAAAAGTAAATTATAATTAGCGTGAAACTGAAACCTACCTGAATTACATCTTTGGTAGTGAGTACAATTTCCGCTAATTGCAAAAGGTCCAGTTGTTCTTGGAATACCATTGGCGAGCGTACAAGGTCCTTTAAATAATATTCAAATTTTTTATCGAGTAAATACAAGCTTTCTTCTATTATTCATAAGAATCAGTCCCATATCTCAACATGAAGATTATTTATCTTCTTTTAATCAATAAACTTATTTCACACCATGATGGTTTTCACCACATCCGGGAACATTGTAAGGCCAATCACAATGTCCAATGGCTGGATTGAAAGCATATCCAGGAGGACATTCAGAAGTTTTCAAGATTCCTGGTAAAATCAAGATATAAAATCTAATAAATAATTAGGTTACAACTAATTGTAATTACCAGCAGTGCATTGGTAGAAATGGCTACAATCTCCGGGTTTCTCAAATGGACCAGTACTGATAGGTCGTCCATTAGCATCATGACATTGATCTAAAGGTAATCAAATATTGAGTCAAAATTGTTTTTTTATTTATTGAAGTACAAAGGAAGTTTTTTGATATTTTTTCTGATAAAATCTTCAAAACCCAGAAGTGCTAATTACCTCTGCATCCAGGATCTTGACCTCCGCAACCAGGGACATTGTAGGGCCAGTCACAGATTCCTATGAGAGGGTTGAAAGCAGTTCCAGGTGCACAGGGCATTGTATATAAGATTCCTTAAACATTATTAAAAATAGCTTTCAGTTACTATTTTGTTTAATCAAAAATCTTCTCAAATTAAAACTTTACTGAATTCTGCAATTGAGTTTCATTCGTATATAAAATTTTGATGACTCGTTTCAGCATAAGATATTTATTTTATTTATGAAAAATATTTGGTGTAATTACAATATATTTGAAAATTTAAACTTTCTCTTAGTTATTCGATAGACCCACCTGCCGCACATTGGTAGAAGTGAGTGCAATCTCCGGGTTTCTCAAATGGATCACCACTAATAGGATAACCATTTTGTCCCAAACAACGATCTTCAAGTTACAAAAGATCAATTTTCAATAGAAGTTACAAACTTTATAATTCTAAATATTTTATTATGATTAGATCATCTCTATTAAACGTATATAGATGTCAATTCATACAATTAGTTACAAGCATTTTTTAAACACAAGTTTGTTAAGTAAAAATCTTTTACTCATTAAAAATTACCTTTAGTTCGTATCAATAGAAATTATAAAACATAACTAGTAATAAAATTTATAATAACTAACTTAATAAATAAACATTTCCTTATTGTTTATATATATATTTTTAATTAATCAATTATTTAACAAATTGTATGAAATCAAAAATTTTAATATTAAATGTTTTTAATTACAATCATTATTAATTTTAGTTTATAAATAACATTTTTCATTAAATATATAGCAACAAAATGAAAATATTAGATCCATATTTGACCATTCATCTTATAAAGCTAGATATAGAGTATAATGAATTAAGTAAAATTTGCAATACTTACTGTTGGTTTTTGATTTTGAGTAACAATTTCCACATCCGGGAACATTGTAAGGCCAGTCACAGACTCCAAGAGCTGGATTAAAAGCAGTTCCAGGTGCACAAGGCATTGTGTACAGGATTCCTGAAACATTTTATCGTTAAACGTTTTCTATTTAAACAGTCATGAAAAATATTCAATTTATATTTTCTTTAGGAAATATAATGAACAAAAAGTATATTAAAAATGGAGAACATACCTGCTCCACATTGATAGAAATGGGTGCAGTCTCCAGGCTTCTCAAAAGGTGCTGTACTCAAAGGTCTTCCATAATGATCATGACATACATCTGTATAGATTTATTTATAAATTGAATATTTTTCAATAATTTAAAGTTATCTTAATTCACAATCAGCATATAAATCTAAAGAGTAAATATATAATTTACTTTTAAAGGTAAGATTATTTTTGAAACAAACTGACATGTCATAATGAAAAAATAAATTTCTTTCAATTAACTTCTAGCTGATCTTACCTTTTTCTACACCAGTACAATTATCTCCTGCACCACAACCTACAACATTTTCTGGGCAATCACAGGCAGCAGTTTCAGGATTGAAAACTAATTCATCAGGACATTCACCAATCACAAGCTCTCCTATAAAAACAGAACAAAAAATTCAAGTTTCTAATTAAGTGGATTGTTTAGATTTAACTGACCTGCTGTACATTGCTTATAATGTTTACAATCACCAGGAATTGCTTCTGGACATGAACTAATTGGTCTTCCGTTTGAGTCTTGACATTCTCTATCTATTTATTCAGGCGTAAAGATAAATGATTAACATCACATAGATAAGTAGTGCTTATGTAAATACAGAATAAAATAATTCATTATTATTTAAAAAACAACCAGAGATAATTCAATCATTATAGTAAGTTATCAATTTAAACAAAGACCATTTTGTGTTTTAAGTATTATTTTATAAAACATGTTTACTGTTTTTACAACTTTAATTTAGAATTTTTAACAAATAAATCTTTGATTTGTTAATGTATATTTTATAATCGAAGATGCCATTTACCATGAGAGCATCCACAATCTCCTCCACAACCAGGAACATTATAGGGCCAGTCACAGACTCCTAAAGCTGGATTGAAAACTGTTCCAGAGGCACATGACATTGTGTATAAAGTACCTTAAGAATATTATTTATTTTTAGTTGTAAATTTGGGAAAAAATTTGTCAACGTACCACATCCACATTGATAGAAATGTTCGCAGTCTCCAGGTTTCTCAAATGGTGGTCCACTGATTGGGTTTCCATTGTGGTCAGAGCATTGGTGATCTGAAACCAAATCTTATTTAAAATCAATAACAAAATAAAAAAAGCTTCAACTAACGGTTTAAAATTATTTTGATGAAGTTGAAAATTATTAAAAATTAAAACCACTGATATCAATCATTCTCATAAAAGATTCTTTTAGATTTACCACATGGAGGTTTGTTTCCACCGTGACCACCTCCACTGCCACCTCCACTGCTTCCTCCGCTGCTTCCTCCACCACATCCAGGGACATTGTAAGGCCAATCACAGACTCCAAGAGCTGGATTGAAAGCAGTTCCAGGTGCACAAGGCATTGTGTACAAGATTCCTGAAATAATTTTTATTTCAGAATCACACAATAAATTTCAAATTGCTAATTTTGTAAGATTATTTTTAATACAAAAAGAAGAAAATTGTTTTCAAATTCAATAAAAATTGGTTACAATTATATAGAAATAAATTTAGTTAAATTTTATAAAACTAGATTTTAAGTAATTGATTACTTTAATTATTATTTTGTCACAACTCAATATATTTCTAAAACAATTCTAATTAAGCTAATAATTATTATTTTTACCTGCGCCACATTGGTAAAAATTAAAACAATCTCCTGGTTTTTCGAATGGTCCTGTACTAACAGGCTCACCGTGTGATCCTCTACATGAAGGAACTGCAAGGTTTGAAACAAATTATATAAATGAAATTCAAATAGACGAAATACTATCTTGTAAATTGTTGTAGATATATATGAAAACTTTACCTGATCTAGTCGATCTTTTCACTTCTTGTTCCTCTTTCTAAAAGTATAAAATGTTTTTTCATTTCGTATTTATTGAAATAAAAAAATAAAAGTAGTTTATGAACACTTTTTCAATGAATCAAAAGTATTATTAGAAATAAGTTTTTGCTGTTTTCAAATTTTTATTTTTTGAAATAATTCTGAATCAGTTTTATCTTAAATTGTAAAAACTCACTTCTACCAATCACAATAAAATAATAAAGTATTATTAGTAGCTTGAAATAATTTAATTTTTTTATAGTAGATCATAAAAACATTGAATGATTATTATTATTGCAATAATAGAAGAAATATTTTTATGATAATTACTTATAAGAGATACAAATTGTAGGCATAAAGTCTTAAGTAGCTTAGGGTAGGCTAAAATAAATTCTATCTATCTACAAGTTAAACATCAGGTTGATTAAAATATTTAAATTATACCTCAATAATAAAAGATTGAACAACGAAAATGTTGATCAGCAGAAGAGCAAAAAGCACTGTTTTGTTGGATAACATCTTAAAATCTTACCAGAACACTATCAAGTAATTCTAATACGATTAGTGAAGATAGTGATACTGGTATGGTGTATATATAGCTTTCATTGAAGCCACAAACAAATTTTCAATAATTTTAAATCACATAATAAACCTATATCCGATTAGATGACAATGTAAATACAAATGTAATCATATTAGCCATAAATTATATTTTTGAGTTGTTAGTTAACTCTTATATAATTGTTTAAAAACTATAAATCTTTCTATTGTAGCTTCAATTTTTTGTATCACTTCTTATCATTAATTTTAGTAAATGATTTATCTTCAATTCATATTAAATTTGTTTTTTGTCAATAACCAACCAATCATAATATGAAATAAATTCAAAGATGTTCGGTTACATAATCTAAATCGTTTAATCAAATTCACCTGATTTTAATTTGAGCATTTTCTAGTTTGTTTCAGATGATTTATTTACTTTTTAAATTTTTACATTGTAGTTCGATTAAGTACAAATAATAATCAATGTAAATGCAAAATAAGAGCAAGTAAGTTTAGTTGTATAAATCTTTAATGTTTAAACTTTAATACCATTAAATTGTCACCAACTTGTTATTGGCTGATTCAATAATTTATGCAAAGTTCTTGCTAACAACTTCTAATTTATGAGTTGATTATTTATATGAAGTAAAAATATTCAATTTTAAATAATATTAGGTTAACGAAGGTTATTCATTTAAAAAATCGTTTTATGAATTTACTGGAAATGTACTAACATTATGAACAGGAGATTGGTTTCAAATGATACTGATATATAACCGAAACATTAATTTAAAAATATATTTTAAAATTAATTTGAAGGTGTGTATAAAACTAAAAACTTAATTGTTAATACCAAATTCGCGACATGAAACTCAGTAAAGTTGTTGTATTAAAGATTTTAGTACTATATGTTCCTATCAAACTATTGATATCTGATGAGAGTGAATGAATTGAAAGTAATTAATTCTTATGAGTTTCACTTTGGGTAAACTTATTATATTACAATCAACCTAGTTTTGGTCAACTTCAACTAAAGGTAAAATTATCAAACAAAAATTAACTATTTGATTACTGCTGTAAATGAAATTTTGTCAGATTGTATTCAACTTCTACTAATTCTAAATTGTTGTATATTTCAATTGGAGTATACCCACAATAAACTATTTTTATTGCAATTCAATAAACAACATTTTAATTTGTAATATTCTCAATTCAAACTATAAAATACATTGTAACAAATTTGTTTCAGAGTTTCAATTTACTTGCAAGTTTCTTATCTGATTATTCATAGTTATTTCGTTTCAAAGGAAATTTGTTCAATAATAAAAATCTGTGCTTACAACTAGAAAGTTTATTAATATTCATTTTAACTAAAATTTGGATAAGAAGACATCAGATCACCCAGACAAAAAGTTCTTCTAGATTTTTCAAAAAATTAGGAAGTTAAAGTCAGCTTTCATGAATCGAGTTTACGTAAAGAAACTTTTTGCCCGATATTTGTTCAACTTAATTTCAAATGTTTTACAAGTTGCATTTAGCAAAACAAACAATATTTTTGCACGTGGTTAAGCAAATATCAGAATGTTTCGCTTTTCGTAAAACAAACTAAGTTATTTGCTTAAAAGTGATTAGAAATCAATAAAAGAAATATTTAAAATTTCATCAAATTTGTAATTGCATAAATGAGAAAAATTAAGTTTATTATTTGTATTAAAAGATGAAATTAATTTAGTTTTATTAAAAAATTATTTTAGTTGTTTAATACTTTAAAAGAAAAAATAGAATATTTTTTCAGTGGTTATTGATGTAATTTATTGAAACCAATTGTTTAATTTCAGCTGCAATTTTGATAACTTTGTTTGCATAAAAATAATTGCTATCAAATATTTATTTATTTATTACAATAAATGTGAAGGAGGGTGCCTGAAGAGAATACCTCTCTCTAACACCCATTCTCAAATATAACATCTATTTAGTCAAAACTGTAGAAAGTAAAAGATGTAACACATGACATTTCAGTAGTCCTCAAAGCATATAACAGTGAACAATTACATGGAATGTTAATAATATGAAAAAGAGAAAAAATCATAGTTTAAAAATGACAATGTTGGCAATATTAAAATGGTTCAACTTCTGCTTGAACAACACGAGCGACTTCGACATGACAATGTCTGGGTTCTATATGTCCGGAGTTGTATCGTTTTTACAGTTTCTAAAAATATTTCAGAAATTCTACAAAATATTCAAATTAGTGATGACGTCATACTTTTCCGAAGATAACAAACGGTGGCGGCTGGTTACCGCTGATGACGTCACGAGTGAATCCACTGGCTTCCTACAAAGTTAGAAATTTATATAAAAAAGAGGAAATTGAAACTTTACTTTAGATGCTTTCCACTTGTTATAAAGTGAAGCAACTTTTCCTCCAAGAACTTTTGTCAAATCTTTCTTTAATAAAAAAACTCCATTGAGGACATTTGTGTTTTTACAAATCTTTATTTTTGTACCAGGAGAAATCTCCAAACTTTAAAACATATTAACTTTTATTTTTTAATAAATTTAGTTCTTTCTTTACCTGAATTGAGGTATTTTTTCATGTTCTATAGCTGAATAAGATTTATTTCCATCGGTAAAATGAATTAGAAGTAATCTTGGAGCAAATTGAGATGTTTGATTCGATTTTGGAGAAGATATATTTTGAACCTTCATTACTTGAACAACTATGTTTGCTGTTAACTTAAAATAAAACAATTTTTTCAAATACTTTAAATCATGCTTTTTTATTTCCAACCTTTCTATTTTTCTCTTTATCTTTCATATCAAAAGAACATCTTTACCAATATTTGCCAAATCAGTCTGAAAATAAAATAAATTTTTTAGTTTCCAAATCTGTTTATAAAATTTAGAATTAAAATAAAATATTTTGTCAAAAAAATGTGATATAACATTTAAAATACATTTAATGCAAGCTTTTCAATATCATAAAAAGATAACTTCTTTTTCTGGTTTTCTTTTTGCCATTCCTTATTCAGATAATCAAATCCAAAGTCTGATAAATGCCTATAAAGCAAAAAATAAAATATCTTAATTGAAAAACCTTTTAAATAAAAAAAAATTAAACTATAATATTATTTGTAATCACTTTATTTATTTCAATAAATGTCAATTTATAAATTTATTCAATCAATAAATTTATAGAAAAATAGTTTTGTATATTAAAATTTTATAATTATATTTTCATAACTTTGTATTCTTCAGATTATTATCAAAAATAAAAATATCATAAATAAAATATATCTCATTTCATTAAGATTAGGTAAATTATATATATATTTATAAAGTAAAAATATTTTACAGTTGCATAATTTGTTATCTGCAGCCATAAGTTTAATCAAAAAGATTAAACAAATTAATAAATACTTTATAGAAGTATGAAGAAAAACATTTGAAATAATTTTAATAAACCAATGTTTATAAGATATATAAAAACTTGACTTTCTTTTCAAGTTTTGTTTAGAATTATAAAACATAAAAAATACTATTTTCTATGAATAAATATTTTTAAGATTAGTAAAAGTTTAACTTATATTAAAATAAGTTAAGTTAAAGACTAAAATATCAACAAAATTTATTAGTTTTATGATTCTGTTTATAAAAGAGTAAAATATTTTTTATATACTTTTAATTACAATTAGATATAAGTAAGCTATGCAAAAATAATTGAATTTTCTTGTCTAAGTTAGAGGCTAATATATAATAAGACTTAAATATAGACTGTTTTTGAAATAAATTTGTAATAAAAAAGACTTACCAGTCATTTTTCCTGAAATTATCCTTTAAAGCATCCATTTCTTCTAAACAGATTGGAAAATAAGATTTATAATTTCTGAAAATATACTAACTAGATATAGAACTTAGTAAACTTGCATGTTAGGGAAATAACCTAATTTTCAGTAAAATGGCATACAACTTCATATTTCATTATTTGTTCGCAGATAATAAATTTAATACATACAACAATTATTTTTACTTTAAAAAACTTTTCTAACTCAAAATTTCGTTAAAACTTTGAAAGAATTTCTTTCAATATAAAATTTTTTAACAGTTCCTTGATAAATAAGTGAAAATTAAATATTTGATTTATTTACTATAATTTCTATTTAAATAAAGTTTTTAGGTTATAGGATATATTATATTGAAAAAAACTGTTTTTACTAAGTGATTTGTATATTACTTGTGATAGTTTGTTTTATATACGACGAAATAAATTTAATCTTTTTTGTTTTGTTACACTAAAAATCTTTCATGAAAGTAAACACTTCGGGAGACCCAAATAAAAGTCGAAAGACTTTACGTTCTATTACAAACAAGTTGAAGTCCATTTCTGACCAACGGACTTTATCAAAATAAGCTTGCAATGGCAATCATCAGTTCTTCAAAAAATTTGGTCAGGTTTATTAACATCATACCAAAATCTCAAACCTTTTAAAACAAAAAAGTATTAAGACACTATATAATCAAAAAGACTTGTTTTCAGAAATATTATATAAAAACTGATTTAGTGTTTAATACTTAAAGATATTTGTGATTTTTATCATTAACTTTTGAGGTGAATAGCTGCGATCAATTTTAATAAAAAATTAAAAGATTATTGAAACTCATTCAGAAATTTAAGTTGAACGAACGTTTTCACCAAGTTTGTTTGTTGTCTGCTTTTCTTTCAGTCTTGATTTACAGGAGAAAGTTACAAGTTCAAAATTTGTGGGCTGGATTCTGAGCTGTTAATTCGTAGACCAGTTTTCTACAGTGTGTAGTGCAGTTTGAAATTTCCAGGTCTACAAGATAATAACTTGATATTATCTGCATACACAAACACACTGATATTATCTACTGCTACTAGTCTTCTAATTGTGCAGTATGAGAAAGTAATTTGCCTTGATTAATGTACGAGGTTATATGGTTTTATCAAGGTGTAATGTGTGTTGTCTGAATTGATATAACTTGAGGGAAAGACTAATAGAAACGAAATCATCAAACTTAAAGCGAACTAAATTGTGGATAATTTTCAAAGATGAGAATTAAATCATATTTAGTTCATTGAACCTCTAAACTATCCTAAATTAAGAAAGTGATTCGATGTTTATAACTATCATATTTAATATTGTTTCCTGCATATTAACCTCGTAAATGTTGCCTGAACAAATTCAAAGTTTTTCTATTACCAACTTGATATTTCCTTATGCACTGACAATGCATTAAAGAATTGGACGCACATATAATTTAATAAGATTGATAGATAACTATGGATCATTTGAGTCGAAGGTCTTCATCATTAGGTAGACAAGGTTGCTTGGTTTTGAAAGATTTAGAAAAATCATTGTGTTGATTTTCAAACTGACACCCAATGAAAGAAGTTATTAAACCAAGAAAAATTCAGTTTGCTTTTTACTATAATATTTTATTTGTGCAAATTACTTTTCTGTTATTACAACATAAAAATAAAGCTCAGTTTAAATGATAATAATAAGATTTAAGAAAATAAAGTTTGTTAGTCAATATTTTTCAAGTCTTCCAGAGATCGTTTCACTTTGATTAGTTGGAAAGATCAGTGTCAAGTTGAAGAAGACCTTCATCTATGTTAGAGTCTTTCATCGATTCTATAAGTTTTAATTTAAAGTCAAATATTTGCTCATTATAATATTTTTAGAAATATAATAGATGTCACTTATGGTATAAATGAAAAGCTTTTGAAATTACATTAAAACCAAAAATTGGAAACAAGTTTGCTTTTACTTTATAATAATTCTTCAAAAATTCAGTTTATCAACAATTCATTCAAACCTGAGTTTGTAGCTTCAACATAACGAGCCATATCAGTAACTAACATACGAGCATCTGTTTCTCCAACTTGATCACTTAATTCTTTCAACAATGACACCAATGTCTTTTCATATTGATCGTGATCATATCCCTATAAATAAATTTTGATAATTGCAAATTTTTCAAACTATTTTCAATCTACCTGTTCATCTCCAAGGTAGTGAACAGCAGTCTTAAGAGCTGCATGTTTGACTCCTTTCCATGCATGATGGACACTGCAAAAAGCATCATGTGAAACAAATTAATTAAATCCATATAGAGATTTTAACAAAGAAGCTTTGGATAAGTTTTAATTTATATTATATTATCATTTGATTTTATTATTAAGAAATATTAAGTTTTAGTAGCTAATATAAAAGTCATATCACTTACAAATGACGAACCCAACCAGCCTCTGAAGAAGCAACAAAGCATACAGCAATAAACATGAAAAGTATTTTGGCGTTCATCTTGAGATATTTGAATTTTTCTCTGTTGAGAAATGATATGTTGGTTAGTTGCAACGTCTTATGTTTTATGTAATAGATTTAAAGTTTTCTACACATTAATAAAATGATATTAATTATTAAACTAAAAGGTTTAAACTTTTTTCTCGCTATCATACTAAATTTATATAAAATAGACAGAAATCTAATAATTATCACGAAAATAGTTCACAAAATAATCATTTGTTTGCATACCTTTACAAATGTAGTTGATTAAAATGAAAAGTTCCAGCTTTTAAAGCTTGTTACTTCCTTCTACTACGTGTTCTTTACTGATTATTAGCAATCGAGTTTGTTTTGCTTCCTTAAAAGCTTTCACTTCAGGTAACAAACAATGTACTGGGAAAAACAAGTATACGTGACAAGGAAGAACTTTAACGTTATCAGCTGCTGATTAATTGAAATGTTTTTAGAAAACAAATCATAATAACTTCTTGCCACGGTTTTCAATAACTCTCTAATTAAATGAAACTTTGATAAAATCTTGAAATATTGATTTTTTCTTGGTTGGTTTATGTAGTAAATTTTAATTTGTTTAACAAAATTTTACATTTTTTGATATCTCATTTTATTAAAGCAGAAAAATATACGAAAAATCTGTTTGGCAAACTTGTAGCTATCATTTAATGTTTGTTTCGAGGCTTAGAAGTCAACATCTTTATGGAAGAAATTGAAATAGAAGAATTGTCTTTTTGACGCTCGTGAGATTTGATAATGGGCTTCTGTGAATTGATATTTTTGGCTGGAAAGATTGTGTTCACATTTGTATGCAGAGAAAATGTACAAAAGAAAAAGTGGGACCAGTAGTTATTTGCCATTTCCGAAAAAAAAAATCTGACAATTATACAGGCTTCTGGAAAATCTCGATATTTGTATTTGAAATTAGTTGGTTGTTCTTTCTGATTTGGATTAAACACCACTTTTAGAATACACTCAGCTTCTTTTTTAAGGATATTAATTTGTAAGCCTTAAATCAAACATTAAATGATAGCTACAAGTTTGCCAAACAAATTTTCGTATATTTTTCTGCTTAAATAAAATGAGATATCAAAAAATGTAAAATTTTGTTAAACAAATTAAAATTTACTACATAAACCAACCAAGAAAAAATCAATATTTCAAGATTTTATCAAAGTTTCATTTAATTAGAGAGTTATTGAAAACCGTGGCAAGAAGTTATTATGATTTGTTTTCTAAAAACATTTCAATTAATCAGCAGCTGATAATGTTAAAGTTCTTCCTTGTCACGTATACTTGTTTTTCCCAGTACATTGTTTGTTACCTGATGTGAAAGCTTTTAAGGAAGCAAAACAAACTCGATTGCTAATAATCAGTAAAGAACACGTAGCAGAAGGAAGTAAAAAGCTTTAAAAGCTGGAACTTTTCATTTTAATCAACTACATTTGTAAAGGTATGCAAACAAATGATTATTTTGTGAACTATTCTCGTAATAATTATTAGATTTCTGTCTATTTTATATAAATTTAGTATGATAGCGAGAAAAAAGTTTAAACCTTTTAGTTTAATAATTAATATCATTTTATTAATGTGTAGAAAACTTTAAATCTATTACATAAAAAAATAAGACGTTGCAACTAACCAACATATCATTTCTCAACAGAGAAAAATTCAAATATCTCAAGATGAACGCCAAAATACTTTTCATGTTTATTGCTGTATGCTTTGTTGCTTCTTCGGAGGCTGGTTGGTTTCGTCATTTGTAAGTGATATGACTTTTATATTAGCTACTAAAACTTAATATTTCTTAATAATAAAATCAAATGATAATATAATATAAATTAAAACTTATCCAAAGCTTCTTTGTTAAAATCTCTATATGGATTTAATTAATTTGTTTCACATGATGCTTTTTGCAGTGTCCATCATGCATGGAAAGGAGTCAAACATGCAGCTCTTAAGACTGCTGTTCACTACCTTGGAGATGAACAGGTAGATTGAAAATAGTTTGAAAAATTTGCAATTATCAAAATTTATTTATAGGGATATGATCACGATCAATATGAAAAGACATTGGTGTCATTGTTGAAAGAATTAAGTGATCAAGTTGGAGAAACAGATGCTCGTATGTTAGTTACTGATATGGCTCGTTATGTTGAAGCTACAAACTCAGGTTTGAATGAATTGTTGATAAACTGAATTTTTGAAGAATTATTATAAAGTCAAAGCAAACTTGTTTCCAATTTTTGGTTTTAATGTAATTTCAAAAGCTTTTCATTTATACCATAAGTGACATCTATTATATTTCTAAAAATATTATAATGAGCAAATATTTGACTTTAAATTAAAACTTATAGAATCGATGAAAGACTCTAACATAGATGAAGGTCTTCTTCAACTTGACACTGATCTTTCCAACTAATCGAAGTGAAACGATCTCTGGAAGACTTGAAAAATATTGACTAACAAACTTTATTTTCTTAAATCTTATTATTATCATTTAAACTGAGCTTTATTTTTATGTTGTAATAACAGAAAAGTAATTTGCACAAATAAAATATTATAGTAAAAAGCAAACTGAATTTTTCTTGGTTTAATAACTTCTTCCATTGGGTGTCAGTTTGAAAATCAGAACAATTATTTTTCTAAATCTTTCAAAACCAAGCAACCTTGTCTACCTAATGATGAAGACCTTCGACTCAAATGATCCATAGTTATCTATCAATCTTATTAAATTATATGTGCGTCCAATTCTTTAATGCATTGTCAGTGCATAAGGAAATATCAAGTTGGTAATAGAAAAACTTTGAATTTGTTCAGGCAACATTTACGAGATTAATATGCAGGAAACTTAATATTAAATATGATAGTTATAAACATCGAATCACTTTCTTAATTTAGGATAGTTTAGAGGTTCAATGAACAAAATACGATTTAATTCTCATCTTTGAAAATTCTGAACTTGTAACTTTCTCCTGTAAATCAAGACTGAAAGAAAAGCAGACAACAAACTAACTTGGTGAAAACGTTCGTTCAACTTAAATTTCTGAATGAGTTTCAATAATCTTCTTATTTTTTATTTATATGGATCACAGTTACTCACTTCAAATGTTAATGATAAAAATCACAAATATCGTTAAGTTTTAAATACTAAATCAGTTTTTATATAATATTTCTGAAAACAAGTCTTTTTGATTATATAGTGTCTTAATACTATTTTGTTTTAAAAGGTTTGAGATTTTGGTATGATGTTAATAAATCTGAACAATTTCTGATCAAATAAATTACTTGGTGAGTCCATTTTTAATCATGATAGATGAAGAATCCAAGGTTTTCATTGACTTATATCGAAAGATTTTATTGTCGGTGCTTATTCTTGTTTAATATGAAGAAAGTACAAGACACAGATTTTTCATTCAGCGGGGTTTTCAATCTAATTTGATTTTAACTTCAGAAGCATTGAAAATAAATAACAAATTCTTTTTGATAATCTTTCTGACATAAAACAAACTTTACATTTAGATGCAAGAATTCGTTTTA
The DNA here is from genome assembly GCA_034620365.1 of Pegea sp. RAD2-039. NCBI lineage: Eukaryota > Metazoa > Chordata > Thaliacea > Salpida > Salpidae > Pegea > Pegea sp. RAD2-039. Next base: position 118,900 of record JAQGEQ010000040.1, read on the forward strand.
TTTGAAATCAATTTATAAGAGAAATATTTGTCAACAATGATTAGAAATCATTTGTAAGAAATTGCAAAATCAGTTAACAAACAACGTTTTCTTCCCAATCACAAAATCCTTTATCAGAATCAAATAATGTTCCCTCAGGACAAGTTCGTGTAAACAAAGTTCCTGAAATTTTTAAAGTTTACACTTAATGGTTGAACTTTAAATAAAATCGAATATTACTTTTCTTATTTAAAATTCGATAAAAGATTTTAAATTCCTAAAAAATATGATTTTAAAGATTTGATGTAAAGTAAAAAATCAGTTTAAAAACATTGAATTTGAAAATTAAAATCAACTAAATAATGTTTTGTATGAAAGTGAAATTAGCGATAAAGTAAATATTCAACCCTTTCAACAACTACAAGGAATTTAATAAAGTTTGATAAACAACAACTAACCTGCAGCACACTGTTGGAATGAATCACATTTGTTTGGTACTTTTATTGGGTCAGTACTCTTTGGTCTACCAGTAGAATCAACACACATTGTATCTACAACATAAAGTCGTTGTAGTTGATCATTGTCAAAAGTGATCAAACTATTTCAACTAACCAAAGAAGTAAACAGCACGAGTGTTTGTACAACATCCGGGAACGTTATAGGGCCAATCACAACTTTTCAAAACTGGGTTGAACACAAGACCAGATGGACATGACATGGTATATAAAATACCTGATAAAATAAAATTACCAAATTTCCAGGCAAAAGTATTGAAAGAACAAATGAAACTTACCTGCTCCACATTGATAGAAATGTTCACAATCACCTCGTTTCTCAAATGGTTCAGTACTGATTGGTTTTCCATTTCTGTCTACGCATGGTCCATCTGAAAAGTAAACGTAAAGAGATAATTAATTGTTTAACAGGAAAAATATCAACAATCATAATTACATTTTAGTTTCATGTAACTAACATTTATTGTTACAACAGCTTTTATAAAGTACTTGAAAAAAAATTTCTTTAGTATATATTTATATTCTTGTATTTGACTTGAATATAACAAGTATAACAATATTTGAATATCTAATTGTAGGATTGTAATTGTAGCTAAAATTATTTTTGGGTTAAAATAATTTTAAATAACAGACAAATCTTCGGAAACATTATTTAACTAACTTAAATTATTTTTTGAAACTTTAAAAACGGTTAACTGTTAATTCAAATTTACCTGGTTGACGGTTACATTCTTTGCCAACATATTCACAACCACAAACTTCAAAAGCACATTGACATTCATTTGTATCAGGATTAAAAGCTTGACCGTTTGGACAAGGAAAAGCCACCAAGTCACCTGATTAATATAAATTTATTTTGTCAAAGTGTCTTAATATTCATCTTATAGATGAGTTGCAAATCAACCTATTAGTGCTAAAACCTACTCACCACAAGCACATTGGTAGAAATGCGTGCAGTTGTTTGGAATAGGGAAAGGACCTGAATTGATTGGTCGCCCACAATCATCTTGACAATCAATATCTGAACAATGAAAAGTAGATTATTTGATTGAAGTTTTTGAAGAAAATATTAAGTTTTTTAAAAGGTTTACTGACGGCAACCAGGGTTTGGTGTGACATAACACCCAGGAACATTAAATGGATCATCACAAAGACCAATTTCAGGATTAAAAGCTTGTCCTTCAGGACATGACTCTGTAATCAGTTTTCCTAGAAGTCAACAAAAAAATGATTTAGATATTCAGTTGTATGATAGAATTATTTATTAGTTTACCAGCGCAGCAAATTGTATAGTGTTCGCAATCTCCAGTTCCTTGTGGTCCTCTACTGATTGGTCTTCCACAGTCATCAACACAACAAGGATCTACAAAGTCACATCATGAATTTAGCAAAAAGAGATTGAAAAACGTGAAAATATTTGATGAAAGTTTATTAATGTTTTACCGTATTGAGGTGGACATTCATAACAACCAGGAACATTATAAGCATGATCACAATGTCCTGTTTCAGGATTGAATGCAAGACCATCACCACATTCACTTATGATAAGTTTTCCTGCAAATAAGTATTTTTCTAAACAAAATTAACTTTGAGCTTCAATTAACCTCCACAGCATGTTTTAAAATGTTTACAGTCACCAGGAATTGCTTGTGGATCTCCACTAATTGGTCTACCACATTCATCAACACAGCAAGGATCTTTTAAACAAATTTATTTGATTTGAAATACTTTTGTAATTACTCAATCTATGTTTACCATAATGTCCTGGACAGCTTGGTGTACAACAACCATCAACATTGTAGTCAAAATCACATAAAGCTGTAATTGGATTGTAAGCTAAGCCATCTCCACACTCCACAACTTTCTTATATCCTTCAAAGCAAAAATAATGTTTCAGTAAATTTCACAAATAAATATAATTAATTTCGATAAAATCGTTTAAATTTTAAGCTTATGTATCTCATTTACCTCCACAACATTCAATGTAAAAGCTACAATTTCCTTTGATTGGATATCTTCCAGATGGAATAGGATTACCGCAGTCATCAAGACATTCTGGATCTAATGTAAAAATTGATAAGTTCGTTCACTTGATTTCAAGTAGTAAAATAACTCACCATAACATGGTATATCACAACTGTCATCATAACATCCTTCAACGTAATGAGCAGGAACACACACCAGAGTATCAGGATTGAAAGCATAACCTTTTGGACATTCTTTTTCAATCAATTCACCTGGAAATGTTAGAAAATCAATATTTTTGTAATTTTAAAATACTTTATTTAGTCACAGAAAGATTATTTACCACAAGTACAGATATAATACGAGCAGCTGTCAGGTTTAGGAAATGGGCCAGTTGAAATTGGTTTTCCACATTCAGTGTGACACGGGTCTGTTTCAAATAAAGAATTGGTTTATTTTAGCTAGTCATAATTTGGATAATTTGTAAATAAAATAATTAAAAAGTGTATTTTGTTGATGTTTTTAACATTTGAATAAGTTACTAAAATTAAAAGAATTTATACCACATGTCGGAATGCAACATCCACAGACGTTATAAGAATGATCACATTGATGTGTATCAGGATTATATGAATGATCAGGTTGACAAGACATTCGTTGAAGTTTACCTGTGGAAACAACAAAATGATTTTAATATTAATATTTCAAAACAAAAGACATTATGATTTCATTATTTCATAGAAATATATTTAAATGTTTTCGGCAAATGTCTCACCGCATGAGCATTGAAGATAGTCATTGCAATCTCCAGGAATAGGGAAAGTGATGTTGCTGAGAGGTCTTCCACAATCATCAACACATTCTGGGTCTGAAAATCCAAAAATAAGATTATATTTCTTATAAACTGAGATGAGTACTTTCAATTTGAAATATTCATTTATTACAAAGATTAAACAATAAAAGTAATTAACCGTAGCATCCACAATGTCCTCCGCAGGTAGGATAACATCCAGGAACTTCCCACATTGGTACACATTGACCTTGTTCTGGACTGAAAGCAAAGTCAGGATTACATGCCCTGATGACTAATTCTCCTAAAGATAAAAAGTCAATTTATTTCTAGAATTTTCATTTTCTTAAGAACTTAATCAACAAAACGTAACCTTGTATACATTGCTGATAATGAGTGCAATTGTCCTCAAGTGGGAATGGATCACCACAAAGTGGTTCTCCGTTAGATCCATGACAGATATCTAATAAAGGATACAGTTTGAAATCTGATAAAACAATCTCATTTCTTTCTACTTACCAATTGGTCCACATCCACAACCTGGAACAGTCCAGTCAAAGTCACATGTACCAGTCTCAGGGTTAAAAGTTAAGCCATCAGGGCAACATTCTGTTCTCAAATGTCCTGTTGATACATCCTGTTTAATCATTTCATACTTTTTGAAAATTTACTTTTATATAGAATTCTTTTTAATATTTACTTAAACATCAAAGAAGTTTTACTAACCACATGAACATTGATAGAAGCAATTACAATCTCCTTGTATTGGGAATGGTTTTGTGCTTATTGGTTGACCATATCTATCACAGCATGGGCCGTCTGAAAATTGTAGAAATTATCAAGAGAAATTAAGAAATAATCAAATATACGAAACATACCACAAGCATTTCCTCCACATTTAGGAACTGAGCTTAAAACTCCTAAAAATATAGAAATTATTTGTTAAAATTCAATAAAAGCCTCTTCAAAACATTTTCAACCCACCAGCACCACATTGAAAATACTGTCCAAGTTCTTCAAATGGATCTGTGCTTTTTGGTCGGCCATCTGATTCTACACATTTTGGATCTAGAAAACGACAAGCAAGTTATTCAGAGATTTATACAATTAATTGATAAGTATTCTGTTGTAGATAGCTAATGTTATAACTATTAATAATTAGATAGCTTTTCTAACAGATCAATACACCTATCAAGTTTTCAAAAAGAACATTGAAACAAATTGAAACAAAGAAATATTTTAAGAAAAAGTCTGTTTACACTGAAGAATTAAACATTTAAATTACAAAAATCAAATTAACTTAAAGTTTAATTAGTTAAAGAAAATTATCGAGTTCTTATCGACTACGAGCTTTATGAAAGCTGAATCATATAACTAATTGTAATTACTTGATCGACAATGTGTTGGGTCATAGCATCCAGGTACGTTGTATGGCCAATCACAAACTCTCAATTGTGGATTGAAAACTGTTCCTTGAGCGCAAGGCATTGTGTAAAGAATTCCTAAATTTTATTGAATATTCTCATTCATCATATTTAACTTTGTTATGTTTGAACAAACCTGCCCCACATTGATAGAAATGGGTACAATCGCCTGGCTTCTCAAATGGTCCAGTGCTCAAAGGTCTTCCATTAGAATCGTGGCATTGATCTTGATAGCAAAACAAAAGGGTTGAAATTTAATCAGTTGAAATGACAAAGAATCAATTATTTTATCTTTTTTAATCTATTTTGCTTGAAAGGGAAGTAACGTTATCGAAAAAACTATCCGAAAAGTCAATAAAACTTGTTTTGATCTTGAAAGCTCGCAGGAAAGCTCACCTGGTGGTGCATGGCATCCTCCATTGCATCCACATCCTGGTACTAAGTAGTCAGGTACACAGTGTCCACAGTCAGGATCAAAAGCTTGACCATTTGGACATTTAAATTCCAACAATTTTCCTTAGAAGTTGAAAATTGTCATCAACTTTTGTCTTTTATGATAACAACATTTTGTAAAATCTTATTTGTAACAAATTTAAACAGCAATTTAATTTGCTTGTTTCAACTTACCATTACAACATTGATAGTAAGTACAACAGTCTGATGGTTCATCAAATGGTTCTTTGTCAATTGGTTCACCATTGCATCCAACACATTCATCATCTTAATATAATTCAACCAAATAATTAAACCAGTTTTGCTAATTGACAGTTTTAAAAAGCAAATTTTATTTTAAAATTATATTTAATAACAACAAACTCAGTTACCGTAAGGTGATTCACAAATGTTTCCATTATCACATCCACATCCACATCCTGGAACTCTCCAAGAATCAACACAACATTCATATTCAGGACTGAATGATTCTCCTTCTTTGCATCTCATCACTTCCAAGTACCCTGTATTTTTCGAAAAATTACTTATAGTTCAGTTGAAATAGTTTTGCTTTTAGTTTTTTGTACAACCTTGTCAATTTTTTGTTTCAGAAAAGAAACAAAAGCAATGTTAGATAGTTCATGTTAAATTTTGTAGAAATTAAGATTTTCTTTGTAAAATGCAATGATTAAAAATAGTTAAAAAATCAGCTATTTGTAACATCAAACTTTATTTATTTGAAGTTTTAAATCTTTTACAATTCATAGAAAGCTTTTACTGAATAAAAATCTGATTTTTAAAAGTAGTTATCTAACCATTAACACATTGGTAGTACAAGTTGCAATCTCCAGGCTTTTCAAAAGGTCCTTCACAAGTTGGGTTTCCATAGCAGTCTACACATTCTGGATCTTGTATAACAACAGATTTAGATTTGAATTTCCACTTGATAAAATTATTTCAATCATCTAACTAACCAAAGTGTGGTTCTTCAACATCACATCCACAATCTGGTACATTATTAGGGCAATCACACAATCCAGTGTTTGGATTAAATACAGTTCCATCAGGACAGCATATCTCCTGAACATTTCCTGTGAAAAATTTTATTTTGATAATCAATCTCTCAAGGAGAATCTTTTGCTCAATATGTTTGCTGCACTTTATTTTATGCATCTTTAATAACATTTGAAAATTAATCTTTATCAGAACTTTGAAAATTGATTCTTATCAGAACTTATGTGATAAAAAGTAAATTATAATTAGCGTGAAACTGAAACCTACCTGAATTACATCTTTGGTAGTGAGTACAATTTCCGCTAATTGCAAAAGGTCCAGTTGTTCTTGGAATACCATTGGCGAGCGTACAAGGTCCTTTAAATAATATTCAAATTTTTTATCGAGTAAATACAAGCTTTCTTCTATTATTCATAAGAATCAGTCCCATATCTCAACATGAAGATTATTTATCTTCTTTTAATCAATAAACTTATTTCACACCATGATGGTTTTCACCACATCCGGGAACATTGTAAGGCCAATCACAATGTCCAATGGCTGGATTGAAAGCATATCCAGGAGGACATTCAGAAGTTTTCAAGATTCCTGGTAAAATCAAGATATAAAATCTAATAAATAATTAGGTTACAACTAATTGTAATTACCAGCAGTGCATTGGTAGAAATGGCTACAATCTCCGGGTTTCTCAAATGGACCAGTACTGATAGGTCGTCCATTAGCATCATGACATTGATCTAAAGGTAATCAAATATTGAGTCAAAATTGTTTTTTTATTTATTGAAGTACAAAGGAAGTTTTTTGATATTTTTTCTGATAAAATCTTCAAAACCCAGAAGTGCTAATTACCTCTGCATCCAGGATCTTGACCTCCGCAACCAGGGACATTGTAGGGCCAGTCACAGATTCCTATGAGAGGGTTGAAAGCAGTTCCAGGTGCACAGGGCATTGTATATAAGATTCCTTAAACATTATTAAAAATAGCTTTCAGTTACTATTTTGTTTAATCAAAAATCTTCTCAAATTAAAACTTTACTGAATTCTGCAATTGAGTTTCATTCGTATATAAAATTTTGATGACTCGTTTCAGCATAAGATATTTATTTTATTTATGAAAAATATTTGGTGTAATTACAATATATTTGAAAATTTAAACTTTCTCTTAGTTATTCGATAGACCCACCTGCCGCACATTGGTAGAAGTGAGTGCAATCTCCGGGTTTCTCAAATGGATCACCACTAATAGGATAACCATTTTGTCCCAAACAACGATCTTCAAGTTACAAAAGATCAATTTTCAATAGAAGTTACAAACTTTATAATTCTAAATATTTTATTATGATTAGATCATCTCTATTAAACGTATATAGATGTCAATTCATACAATTAGTTACAAGCATTTTTTAAACACAAGTTTGTTAAGTAAAAATCTTTTACTCATTAAAAATTACCTTTAGTTCGTATCAATAGAAATTATAAAACATAACTAGTAATAAAATTTATAATAACTAACTTAATAAATAAACATTTCCTTATTGTTTATATATATATTTTTAATTAATCAATTATTTAACAAATTGTATGAAATCAAAAATTTTAATATTAAATGTTTTTAATTACAATCATTATTAATTTTAGTTTATAAATAACATTTTTCATTAAATATATAGCAACAAAATGAAAATATTAGATCCATATTTGACCATTCATCTTATAAAGCTAGATATAGAGTATAATGAATTAAGTAAAATTTGCAATACTTACTGTTGGTTTTTGATTTTGAGTAACAATTTCCACATCCGGGAACATTGTAAGGCCAGTCACAGACTCCAAGAGCTGGATTAAAAGCAGTTCCAGGTGCACAAGGCATTGTGTACAGGATTCCTGAAACATTTTATCGTTAAACGTTTTCTATTTAAACAGTCATGAAAAATATTCAATTTATATTTTCTTTAGGAAATATAATGAACAAAAAGTATATTAAAAATGGAGAACATACCTGCTCCACATTGATAGAAATGGGTGCAGTCTCCAGGCTTCTCAAAAGGTGCTGTACTCAAAGGTCTTCCATAATGATCATGACATACATCTGTATAGATTTATTTATAAATTGAATATTTTTCAATAATTTAAAGTTATCTTAATTCACAATCAGCATATAAATCTAAAGAGTAAATATATAATTTACTTTTAAAGGTAAGATTATTTTTGAAACAAACTGACATGTCATAATGAAAAAATAAATTTCTTTCAATTAACTTCTAGCTGATCTTACCTTTTTCTACACCAGTACAATTATCTCCTGCACCACAACCTACAACATTTTCTGGGCAATCACAGGCAGCAGTTTCAGGATTGAAAACTAATTCATCAGGACATTCACCAATCACAAGCTCTCCTATAAAAACAGAACAAAAAATTCAAGTTTCTAATTAAGTGGATTGTTTAGATTTAACTGACCTGCTGTACATTGCTTATAATGTTTACAATCACCAGGAATTGCTTCTGGACATGAACTAATTGGTCTTCCGTTTGAGTCTTGACATTCTCTATCTATTTATTCAGGCGTAAAGATAAATGATTAACATCACATAGATAAGTAGTGCTTATGTAAATACAGAATAAAATAATTCATTATTATTTAAAAAACAACCAGAGATAATTCAATCATTATAGTAAGTTATCAATTTAAACAAAGACCATTTTGTGTTTTAAGTATTATTTTATAAAACATGTTTATAGTTTTTACAACTTTAATTTAGAATTTTTAACAAATAAATCTTTGATTTGTTAATGTATATTTTATAATCGAAGATGCCATTTACCATGAGAGCATCCACAATCTCCTCCACAACCAGGAACATTATAGGGCCAGTCACAGACTCCTAAAGCTGGATTGAAAACTGTTCCAGAGGCACATGACATTGTGTATAAAGTACCTTAAGAATATTATTTATTTTTAGTTGTAAATTTGGGAAAAAATTTGTCAACGTACCACATCCACATTGATAGAAATGTTCGCAGTCTCCAGGTTTCTCAAATGGTGGTCCACTGATTGGGTTTCCATTGTGGTCAGAGCATTGGTGATCTGAAACCAAATCTTATTTAAAATCAATAACAAAATAAAAAAAGCTTCAACTAACGGTTTAAAATTATTTTGATGAAGTTGAAAATTATTAAAAATTAAAACCACTGATATCAATCATTCTCATAAAAGATTCTTTTAGATTTACCACATGGAGGTTTGTTTCCACCGTGACCACCTCCACTGCCACCTCCACTGCTTCCTCCGCTGCTTCCTCCACCACATCCAGGGACATTGTAAGGCCAATCACAGACTCCAAGAGCTGGATTGAAAGCAGTTCCAGGTGCACAAGGCATTGTGTACAAGATTCCTGAAATAATTTTTATTTCAGAATCACACAATAAATTTCAAATTGCTAATTTTGTAAGATTATTTTTAATACAAAAAGAAGAAAATTGTTTTCAAATTCAATAAAAATTGGTTACAATTATATAGAAATAAATTTAGTTAAATTTTATAAAACTAGATTTTAAGTAATTGATTACTTTAATTATTATTTTGTCACAACTCAATATATTTCTAAAACAATTCTAATTAAGCTAATAATTATTATTTTTACCTGCGCCACATTGGTAAAAATTAAAACAATCTCCTGGTTTTTCGAATGGTCCTGTACTAACAGGCTCACCGTGTGATCCTCTACATGAAGGAACTGCAAGGTTTGAAACAAATTATATAAATGAAATTCAAATAGACGAAATACTATCTTGTAAATTGTTGTAGATATATATGAAAACTTTACCTGATCTAGTCGA